>JAQFZA010001074.1:0-11009 GCA_034695115.1 Desoria olivacea
TTTTTGTTTGTTTTTACAGTAATGTTAAGGGATGATTCGAAGAAATGGATTTCTCCAGTCCTTCATTCTGTCATGTCATGGGAGAGATCGGGTTGCTTACGCTGGAGAAGACAAAAGTGTACATTTTCAATTCAACCTACTCCATAACAGCAGCTACACAATTTCAAAATGTGTCCTAATCCTAGAGGTAGGTGTGTTATATGGATTCTTAGCAACATTATGCATCAACAGGCTAGATACGAGTTTCAGTAATGTTCAGTTATCTATGCAGAAAATCAAATGTACATTACACAGTACATTCAATTGTAACGCAAATGCAAACAACCTATTTTGATTTCAAAATGTACAAGTAATTAGTAGGCGATGTCAATGTTCAGAATTATAGCGCTGTTCTCGAGTTTATTAATATTTACAAAAGTTACAATTGATAGTATTTCTACCACTTTAATTGATCAAATACTTATGAATTATAAGCTGGAGAGTAAACATTTTAAAATACAAGAATAAAAACAAACCTGCAGGTTATACAGAAGCACAATAAGTCGTGAGTTTAAAAGGTTATCTATCTTTCGGCGAATTTGGCAATATGGTATTAAGTAATGGACCAAAACACGGGCAACTGGCTTAGATATTTCTTAGAATAATGTACAGGGCATTCTATTCTAATTGTAAAGTGTTTTTAGTAAGATTGAAAAGTGCTCTATGCTTGCTTCTGCCTATCCAGTCTGGTATTTTCGTTTGAATTGAGTGATTAAGACAAAGGCGACGTTTGGCAATGGTAATATCAATTTTCCTGGTGATACTTCGGGTAGAAAAGTTATTTTTTCGGTACGACATGTGACAGATTAGCAATCTACAGATAGACCAAAGGGTTCCGGAACTCATTTACAGTATTTTTCAAGGGAATACATGTTCCAAATCAATCTGAGGGAGTTGGTGAATCAATTATCCTATTCCTGTACAGAATAAGAGGAAAAGACAGCCATTTTGCAATAATTTACTGGAGAAAATAGGAATTTCTAGCCAAATTGAGCAAAAAACCGGTCTGAATAATTTTTTTTCTTATTTCTCTAGCCTTTCTTATAATTATGAGTAATTTTGCAGAATTTTTCGATGAGTTTCGAAAGTTTCGATCATGGCGGATTTGCACAGGGACGTAATGAGAGAGTAGTAGAGATTTAATACGATTTTAAGGAGATTTTGAACACATCCACAAGTCCAAGTGGATATAGCATAAGTCATAAGTTGGGGTCTACTCTTTAGGTAATTTAGCCCAAGCTTTCGACCAGTTTCGATCAGTTTTTAAAGAAATAATTCATTTTATTGATGCAATTTATACGGCGCTATCATGCCGTTGTTGCTTGAAAGTTGAGTTCATGATGAAGGACAAGTTGTGGAGGAAGGAGTTCCTCGTCGAAGTTGTAGTTGTGTGGAATGAAATTGCCATTGCCAGAGACAGCCATTTCACAGCAGAAAAAGTGTAGCTGAGCCAGCCCATCTGAAAGGCGTAGCCGGACTCGACTGCCAGCTAAAGTGCAGAATTCGTATACCCTGTTGGGTGCATACAGCCTGTGTTGGGTAGAGCTTGAGGAAAGTTGGCCGAGGGCGTGCTTGAGTACAGTGTTATAGGAAGAAGACTCCTGCGTAACCCAGTTTAGCCGTAGCGATGGAGGAATGAATAGCTGGTTGTGGTGCAGTGAGCTTTAAAAATATATTTGACCTGGTCATATGCCCTTCCAGATTTAGACAAGTATCTCCAAGTGACCCCCTGCCCTTGAGGACCAGCTGGGCAGTAATTAGGGAAGTGAATAAGTGGAGTTGATAAATAATTTATTACAAAAAGTAGTCATGGTGGACTCTGAGGATTCGAAGAAAGTTGAGGAAGATGATAGTGGGAGTGAGGAAGAAGAGGTTGAGGACAATAACAAAAGCGGTAGTGGCGGAAGTAGTGGTAGTAGTTCTGGAGGAAGTAGTCATAGTGGCAGCGGTAGTTCCTCCGATTCTTCGGATCAAAGCGACGCGGAAGGTGAACAGAAGGTAGAGGATGAGGAAGAGGAGGATTATGATGGAGATCGGTCGGTGAATCGAAGTGATGAGGATGTTGTTGAGGGGGAGGGGGATGAAAATAGTTCCAACCGATCTTCGAGGTCCAGGTCGAATTCAGGGGGCTCTCGTTCCGGGTCTGGGTCAGAAAGGTCGAGATCAGGCTCTGCGGGGTCGAGTCATTCGGGCTCTCAACTTAGTGACAGGTGGGTTGTTGTTTCATGATTTTTCATACACTTTCATGATTTTCATGTTTCATATTGCTATCATAATCATTGCATATTTGCATAAATTCATGAATTCATATTTTGCATAAATCCTTTTATCCGGATGACAGCGAGCGACAGGAGCGAAGGAAGAAGAGGAAAGAAGACGAAAAATTCTGGGAAGACGACCCGGCTTTTTACGGTATTAGGAGATCGAATCGACCAAGATATGAAGCTCAACCTCCGAAGCTGGAACCCCAGGTTGGGTCTAAGAGGAGCCCTTCGCAGAAGCACAAGCATGGGGGCAAAGTTAAGCGACGGAAGATCTCGTCGGATGAGGATGACAGCTCGGATGATGATACGGCCAGGTAATTAGAAATTATGAATTATAATCGCGAGTTTCGAATTTGGATTTCAGGATTTTGAGTAGAGATTGTGAACTGTACATGACTTGTCTTAATTTAGTTTTAGTGGCATCTTTCAGTTTCGGATTTCAATATTAGGTTACAAGAGTGGAAGAAGCCCTTTAACTTTCGATCAAGTTCCTGAAAGAATTAATCAATAAAATAATAAAATAGATTTTTCCGGAATTATAACTTAGGTTTATAGCTTAAATTAATTTAGTCCGAAATCTGTGTTTTAAAAACTTCCAAAATATTAGAAAACGTGTTTTAATAACTTGGGGTTAGTTTGCGGCGATTTGGTCCCTTTCCCTTCTTAGGCAAGAACCATTGTGTCCATACTTTCATTTTGTTATCAACGATTTTCATTAAACAAGACCCCACTAGGAATTCTTTTCTCAATACTGTCGGTCGATACACTCATGTTTCATATCTTTCTCAGGAATGGTTTAAAAAAAACAAGCTTAGTTTGTTGTAATTGTAAAAAAGTAATAGGATTTAAATCGGTTGGCATTTTCGAGTAGGATCATAACATGGATTCCAATTTTATAATTCAGGAGAACCGTGCGTGCGAAAAATGCCACAGTGAGCTACAAAGAGCCAGACAGTGAAGATGAGAATGATGAGCTGACACCAGACGAGGATGGATCGCCTAGTCAAGATAATGGAGATCTCGAGCCTGAGGAGCATGTAGAAACTATTGAAAGGGTTATGGACGGTAGAATGGGAAAGAAAGGAGGTAGGTCGCCTGTCGAGGGAAATTCTTTAGTGTTCGAAACAGAACCTCTATAATCTATAGTGAATGAATTGTGAAACTTTGGTTTGATTTCTTACTCATTTAATACTTAAATTCGTAGCGACTGGAAGCGAAACAACAATTTATAGCGTAGAAGAAAATGGCGATCCTAATGAAACACTGCCAAAAGAGACTGAGACTGAGAGACAGTTCTTGATTAAATGGACGACGTGGTCTCACCTCCATAATACATGGGAGTCACTAGACACCTTACAGGAGATGAAAGTCAAAGGACTTAAAAAACTAGATAATTTCTGTAAGGTATGTTGTCAAGCAGTCAAAGGATTGTATAGGAATTGATTGTTCAGGAAATAGATTGGAAACAGGATAGCAGACTCATGAAACTGTGCGTGGTTTACATTTCAGAAAGAGGATGATCAGTCAAGATGGAAATTTCAGGCATCCCCAGAAGACGTCGAGTATCAGGAATGTCAGTTAGAGTTGCAACAAGAATTAGTCAAGTGCTATATTAACGCAGAACGAATCATTGGTATATACAAGCAATAATAAATGTTTGGATGTCGACTTATCGTTCACTGGTTTAAAAATTAATTAATTTATGTAGCTGAACGCACAACTCCTGAAGGTGTTAAAGAGTACTACGTCAAGTGGGAGTGTTTGTCATACGCAGAGGCAACGTGGGAGAGTGCCGACTTAATTAAGAAGAGGAGTCCAGAAGCTATTCGAATTTTTAAGAAACGAGAGGCGTCGAACCGAACCCCATCAGCATCATCCAAATGTCTAAAATCTCGACCCAAGTTTTCACAAACGAAATCTCAACCTAGATACCTTATGGGAGATTCAGGGGTATTTTACTGTCAACATGCTATATATCTACATAAAAACATGATTATTTAACTATGACTAAATTGCTAATGCAGGTTTTTTTAAATCCAGGAATTTATTCTTCGGGATTACCAACTTGATGGATTAAATTGGCTGGTTCACTCTTGGTGCAAAGAAAATTCTGTCATCTTAGCTGATGAAATGTAAGTTCTTGAGCAAACAATTTTGATTTGGAAATTGAACACGTTAACTACAAAGTTGAATGACACTAATGTTCGATTTGGTTTCAGGGGTCTTGGTAAAACAATTCAGACGATTTGCTTTCTTGGATATCTTTTCGAAACTTACAACCTCTACGGTCCTTATCTGCTAGTCGTTCCTTTATCAACTATGGCTGCTTGGCAAAAGGAATTTGCACAATGGGCCCCCCAGATCAATGTAGTCACTTATCTGGGAGATATTTCGTCAAGAGATGTTGTAAGTTGGGAGGCTAAAGTAGAACTCTGTATAATTAGATTAAACAGATAAATTGGAAAGATAATAACATTTTGAATTGTCATTTTTCGATAGATTCGGGAATATGAGTGGTTTTTTTATGGAAGTCGCAAAATTAAATTCAATGCCATTTTAACGACTTATGAAATCGTCTTGAAAGATAAAGCCTTCCTGAGCTCGGTACCATGGGCAGCCCTAATGGTTGATGAAGCCCACCGACTTAAAAATGGAGATTCCCTGTTGTACAAAACACTGGTCGAATTTAACTCTAATCACAGGTTAATTACTTTATGCATACCATGTGTTTTATTTTGAATACAACTTTTTTTGCCGACCATTTACGAATTCTTTGTTTATATAGGCTGCTCATCACTGGAACTCCATTGCAGAATTCTCTGAAAGAGCTATGGTCACTTTTGCATTTTATAATGCCTCATACGTTTGACGATTGGGAATCATTTGAAAAAGAACATGACAACTCCCTTCAGAAGGGGTACGCGAAACTACACAAGCAGCTTGAACCATATATCCTGCGACGAGTGAAAAAAGACGTGGAGAAATCTTTGCCAAATAAGGTTGAACAAATTCTTAGAGTAGAAATGACCTCCGCACAGAAGGAATATTACAAATGGATTCTTACGAAAAATTATACTGCATTGAGAAAGGGAGTCAAAGGGTCAGTAACCAGCTTTGTAAACGTAGTGATGGAGCTGAAGAAATGCTGCAATCACGCGTCTCTAATCAAACCGTTAGAAAAATATGCTGGAGATACTCTGAACCAACTTATCAAAGGAAGTGGAAAACTCATGCTACTAGACAAGCTGCTGGTGCGACTGAAAGAGACGGGACACAGAGTATTGATATTTTCTCAAATGGTCATGATGCTAGATATCATCGCAGAGTATCTGCAGCTAAGACGATTTTCCTATCAGCGGCTCGATGGAACAATCAAGGGAGACATGAGAAAGCAGGCATTAGAGCATTTCAATGCCGAAGGCTCTAACGATTTCTGTTTTCTACTTTCCACTCGAGCTGGTGGATTAGGAATAAATCTCGCCACGGCTGATACGGTTATCATATTCGACTCCGACTGGAATCCGCAGAACGACTTGCAAGCTCAAGCACGAGCTCATCGAATTGGGCAAAAGAATCAAGTAATGATATACCGATTGGTAACGAAGAACTCCGTCGAGGAGGATATTGTTGAGCGAGCCAAGCAAAAAATGGTATTGGACCATTTGGTCATCCAGAGGATGGACACCACTGGCCGTACCGTACTCGATAAAGGTTCTAAATCTGGAACCCCATTCAACAAGGACGAATTAACTGCGATCCTTAAATTTGGAGCTGAAGAATTATTCAAGGAAGGTGATAACGAGGGTGAGGATAACTGTGATATTGACGAAATCCTAAGAAGAGCTGAAACCCATGAAGAAGCAGCAAGACCTGGTGATGAACTCCTATCTGCTTTCAAGGTTGTGTCATTTACTGTAAACGAACAAGAGGATGTTGCAGAACCGGGATCATCTGCTCCTGAGGGAGGTGACATAAAAGAATGGGAGCAAATTATTCCAGAAGATATTAGAAAACGAATTGAACATGAGGAAAAAGAAAAGGAAATGGCTGATCTTTACCTTCCACCAAGATCAAGTAGAAATGCAGCTGGCACAACTGACAGTCGCGGTCAACCACTAGGTAACGAAGCCCTCAACCGAAAGGCTCGCAGTAAAAAAAGAAAGCGAGGAGAAAAGGAAAGTGAAGAGTCCGAGTCAGATGAAGATGGAAAGCCCCGAAAACGAGGTCGACCAAAGCTTCATGCGAAAGAAAAAGTAAAAGGCTTTACCGATGCCCAGATTCGAAAGTTCCTCAAAAGCCTGAAAAAATTCCCATCGCCGTTGACTAGAATCGAAAAGGTTGCTGACGACTGTGGGTTAACTGATAGAACTTTAGCAGACCTAAAGGAACTAGGCGAACAGCTCATTCGGGGATGTAAAGCTGCAGTAGCTGAACAAAAAGCAAATCCTCAACCGATTATAAAAGAAGAGCCAGGGTTACCTCCAGTAGCTGCCGAAGGTGGTGCGGACGGAGTAAAAAAGCGAACAAACAAACCCCGAGAAAAAGGACCTATATTTAAAGTATGTGGCGTTGGTATCAATGCAAGGACAATGTCCATTGCTATAGAGGAGTTGGAACCGCTCGGAGAAATAATTCCAGTCGATGAAGCATCTCGAAAGACTTGGAAACTTGATTTCAAAGTCAAAGTAGCTCCATTCGATGTTGATTGGACTTTGGAGGATGACACAAAACTGTTGCTCGGGATATGGGAGCATGGAATGGGATCTTGGGAAAAGATCCGTGAGTCAGATCCGGTTTTGAAGGAGAAGATTTTCTTGGAGGGAGACAAAAAACCTTTGCTCAAGCACGTGCACACCCGAGCGGACTATCTGCTTGGAGTAATTAAGAAGCACCAAACACTTCAAAAGCTTAAACAGCCCAAACCGAAGAAAAAAAGGGAGCCAAAAATCAAGAAAGAAAAAGACACCGGTGCATCCATTACCATCAAAACTGAAGACGGTGTTGCCGCGGAAGGTAGCTCCGCGACAGCTGGAAAGGGAGCCAACGATGCGAAACCGAAAGGTAAACGTGGTCCGAAGAAAAAGGATGCTGGTCCGATGCATTTTGCAGCTCAAACTGAACCAACTCCAATCAGCGTACTAGGTGATCTAGATCCGGTCATTTTTAACGAATGTAAAGAGAAAATGAGACCCGTAAAGAAAGCTCTCAAGGCGCTAGATAATCCCGATTCAAGCCTTTCTGAAAAAGAACAGATTCTGCAAACTCGAAATTGCCTTCTTCAAATTGGAAACCAAATCGATAAAGGGCTAGAACCTTATGCGGGAGACAAGGCTCAAGTTAAGCAATGGAAAAGGTAAGATTTCGATATATTAGTGGTAGCTTAAATTTCGATATATTGTGTTGCCGAATTGGCATTAAAGAATTTGACACGTTACCTTATTGTTTTCCTTCTTGCAGTTTCTTGTGGTATTTTGTCTCAAAATTCACGGAGTACAATGCCAAGGACCTTCACAAGCTATACAGAAAAGCAGTCAGGAAGGGAAAGAGCTCGAAAGAGAAAAAGTCTAAGGACAAAAGTAAAGAAAAGCCTGACAAGAAGGATAAGTCCGACAAGAAAGATAAGGACAAGGCGAAAAGTAAAGAAAAGTCCGAGAAGAAGGATAAGCCTGACAAGAAAATAAAGGACAAAAGTAAAGATAATCCCGAGAAGAAAGAGAAAGATAAGGAGAAACGTAAAGAAAAGCGAGAGAAAGACAAGAAATCCAGTCGTCGAGAAAGGGAACTTCAAAACACAAGCGAGCCCGTTTTTCATAAAAATTTGAGTCCTACGCAAGGCGATTTCTATCGAGAACGAGATGTCGGAAGACCTTATTATAATAGTAGTAACAATCATCGAGATAATAGCCATACTAGGGTCCCAAATATTAATAATCAGCACCATTTCCATGAAAATTCCAACTCTTCACAAGGGGATTTCTATCGAGAACGAGAACGGGAAAGAGAACGAGATACTGGAAGGCCTTACTATAATAATAGCCACAATAGGGATGTAAACGATCGGAAAGATCACAGAATGAATTACAGTAATTCCTCCAGTATAAAAGCGACAAATTATACGACCAAGTGGAATAAAGATTAAAGGATTATATTGGTACATATATGACATGGCTATGAGGACCTACAATTTTAATATGTCGGCGTCCGTTATTACTGTTAGTCCAGTAGACATAAGATTAATTATTACGCCATATGTTAACAACATGTTATCTACTAGTAAGTATGTATGAACTACTTGTTTAGTAAGTATGAACAATGGGAAGTTATACGTGTCACAGATTCGTATTTTAAGCGATAAAAACTTTTTAAATTGTCATGATACAGTTTTGAAAAATTAATAAACGTATTAGACGCTTAAAATTTATATTACCACAAACATACTGACTTTCTTCTGATTGTATTTGACTCTGTGTGATATTTTTCATCATAACATATCGCATGCACAAAATAACCTGTTATTTTGACTTCAGACAGCATTTTCTAATCAGCATTTCATTCCCTATGAATCCAAGTATTTTTTGAGGAGACTAAATAAGAATATACGCCATGATATACTAATTTCATTTAAAAAATAAGTACATACGAGTACGTAAACGCATTATCAATAAAGCATTCATTTATTTATCATTTCATTCCTGACTTTCATTTTTTGTATTGCATCATTTGCTATAATATTCGCTGTAGTTTTCACAAAATATAAGCCTGTTGCTTTAGTACCATTTCTAGTGCCAAGAATCATATGGCCACATTGTAGCTTCAGCTTGTCCCCAATATAATGGAATATACATGAGCAGACTAATCGCACCGGATAAATAGAATGAGTAGTTGGATATGATCACTACATGAGACAGTGTTGTTTGAAGTTCAGACAATTTTTGTTTGATTTTTGATAGAGTTTTCGAAAGAAGAGGCCTGAACATCAGACTTCTCTAGTGTCTAAAGTCTAGAGTTACTGCTGTTCTTGGAATCAACGAGTCAATCCGCACATACTGCAAAAGCTTCTTCTCGCTCTTCCACCAGCTCCTGGCCGGTTTGCTCGATCTTGCTCTTACTGAAGTCATCTACAGGAAGGTCCTTTTGAAAATAGGGGGAAATGTTAGGTACAGCTATTTTGTAATTGCGTATATTCGGTCCCAATAATTATGCATACCTGGACGATGGTCCATTTCTTGTCCTTGATAGAGACAGGGAAAGAGAAGATAACTCCCGCAGGTGTGTTATAAGAGCCGTCGGAGATGACGCCCATGGAGACGAAGGATCCAGTTGATGTTCCCAACCACCAATCCCTCATATGATCGCAGGCCGCCTTTGCAGCTGACATTGCAGAAGACATTTTTCGAGCAGCAATAACCGCAGCTCCTCGCTTTTGCACCGTCTATTTAAATAAGTGTGACATCAAAATGTCGTGAATGGCAAATATTTTTGAGCATGATATAAATATGCGATTTTACCTGAACGAACTGGTCCTGAAGCCATGCAATATCCGGCAAAGCGTCAGTAAGTTTAACTTCCTCGTTTCCTTTCTTCACAAGTCCATGACGAGCATCAGGGTACTGCGTCGAGCTGTGATTTCCCCAAATAATAATGTTTCGGACAGCTTCAACTCCCAAACCAAGACGGGCAGCAATCTATAAATTCAGATTAGCATCATTCCGTAAACCTAAAAGTTTATTCTTGAGCAACCGGTCGAGCTTTGGATTCCAAAATGTAAACTAACCTGAGCCTGGGCTCTATTTTGGTCCAGACGAGTCATCGCCGAGAAGTTCTCCTTTGGAATAGAAGGAGCGTATTTCGAACACACGAGTGCATTAGTATTTGCTGGATTTCCAACGACCAGAACTTTGACAGTCTTTTTCGCATATTTATCCAAAGCTTGACCCTGTACTTTGAAGATCTTGACATTGGCAGCCAACAGGTCTTTTCTCTCCATACCTTCTTTTCTAGGCATTGCTCCAACAAGGAAAGCGGAATCAATATCCTTGAATGCTTCGATAACATCTGCGGTTGGGACAACCTATGGAAGAACTGTTCGTTAGTAAAATGGACAAATGTATTTCTCGATTTGATGTATTTAATTCTGATATACCCCTCGAAGTAGAGGTAGAGCACAGTCCATCAATTCCATAACCACACCTTCCAAGACTCCCATCATTTGTGGAATCTACAGGATTGGAATGGAATGATAATAATCATTATATTATATTATAGTTTTAGTATAATAATATTTATGGAATCACACGTCTAGCAAGTGGAGGTAGATCGGTTGGTCCTGGCCGAAGACATCTCCTTTACCGATTTGGTACAGCAAGGAGTATGCAATCTGACCCGCGGCGCCAGTGATGAGGACTCGAATTGGTTCTTGCTGTTGAAAGATAAGTAAAATTGTAAACCACAGTCAATTACTCGCCTACCATTTTTGTCTACTACATATCATACGTTTGCTGATTAATAACAAAACTATGAAAACGAGATGTGTTGCAGAGCATCAATTTTGTCAACAAATCGTTTGGCTCTATCTGAAATCTCAATGCGATCCAAATCCGATACAATTTACAAGGCAAAGGGCAAGGCTGTCCAAATCCTACTCGATTTAACTTTTCCTCAATCATTTTTTTAAATCTTATTCCCTATTTCTGTAATATGTGTATA
>JAQFZA010001075.1:0-11008 GCA_034695115.1 Desoria olivacea
GTTCCTTATCAATGGTGGCGATGCATAGACGGTTCGAATGAGCTATTCAAAGTTGACCTGAGAGGTCGGGAAGTATGGTTCTATAGCAATCGGAGCGGAGGACAGATAGATCATAGATAGAGATCATTCTTACAAAACTGTATATAAGATATACTGCCCAGCCACAAAACGGAAAAGTATATGTATAGACAGGTCCCATGCACATAGGTTTTCTAAAAAGCGGAAAGGGGATGAACAGTTGGTAACCATATTTTTTTTAAATCAAGAGTAGCCAAAATGTCACATTTTTTATTTTGCCACACATTATCAATGATTAGAGAAAGTGACAGTTTGGCCAACAAAATTTTGGGCCAAATAAACGGCCTAACAACTAATCACACCCTTTCAAAATAAGTTTAAAAAGGTTACCTCAATGGGGAGGAGAGACTCTGTGGATGCGGGTTCCATTTCCTATGGATTTTCACTCCACGATTGACTTGAAATTATAATTCGTAAGCTGACAGTCTGGTTTACTAATTAAATCTTTGACCCTTCCGTCGGTGAAGATGGAATTATTGGGCCAAGAAATAGGGTGAAATAAATACAAAAAAAGATCCAGGTGGAATTATTATTAAAATCCTTCCTTCGAGTTGCCCCCACCACCCTCTGTTCTGTTCTGTTGATCAAGTCTGGGATAATTTGCCTGAGCTAATTCTTAACACTAATTGAGACGACGGGATATATAGATTGCAGGTCAAAACTAGACTATTGAGTCCGGGATAGCCATAGCTGACTAGTATTTCTAAGATAGCCACTACAGATAGGAAATTGTAGGATCAATTAAACGGGGAGGAATGATGAAGTAAATGGAATCCGATCGATACGCAAATCCCTATAGATTCCAAGTAGATTATCTATGCAGATTTACTTCCTGTACCAAACAGATTATTACTAAATCTGTTTAGTCTTTTTGACTTTTTAAGGTAAACGTAGTAGTATGTAGTACATAAGCCCCGTAGTCATACATACGTAATTTTGGGAACCCAGGAACTTGTTGAGTACATCATAGCGGAGTACACAAGACAATGTTATAGTTAGTATTAAGGGAAGCCCCCAGGATTTCATTCAAGGCTTAGAAAGCAATCATTAGGATTAAATGATACTGATATAAAGGAATAATATGATCGACTTCTACATCGGGACCTGATGTATAATGAATACATCAGGTCCTGATGCAGAAGTTTCAAAGTCAGTCAAGATTTGGGATTCGGTCTCCGATTGTTGACTAAACTTTTGGCGTTTTGATGTCTTAATTTTAAAATATTACGTAAGTGTGATTTTGTAATCGTTTTTAATTTTTTTTCTAAATTAAGAATAATTATGTAATTTTATCTTTTAACTTTATTAATGCCAATTTCATCTGCATCTGCAATAATGGTAGGACATGGTAATGGTATTTTTCACCTATTTGTTAAAAGTAAAAAGGATTTTTTAAAGGGTCCTTTCCCTTCATCTTCAAGAGTGGATGTCATGGCCGACCCAAATAACCAAGAAGTTCGACAGGCACCATTCTGTCTGCGATAATTATGAGGGGAATGATGACCAAAATTTGACACTAGTATTGCTATTATTGACGATTTTTATTTTTTTCAACACAAATTAAAATCTGTATTCGGTGTAGCACTACGCCTAAACCGGACTATCGTTCTGCCTATTTACCAGGATGGCTTCAGATCCAAGCGAGTCCACCTTCGTTGCATGCAATTTTGCTTTCTTTCTCCACCACCACACAACAAGACCAACAGCCAGCACAAGAACAGCGAACGTCATCCCAACAATTGAGACTATTTAAAAAACAATAATTTTTGCAAATATTAATTTACTGTATAATTGTCTTAATACGGTGAGTCAAAATAGCTTTACACTCCATAGTTACTAGTAAGTTTCTTTATATAAGAACAGCTATGACTCACTCTTTGCATAATGTATTTTGCATATCAATTTGAAATAATACCCCATGAGATGCTTCCATCCCACCCAAAATCAGTTGTCTGAGGGCAGAGGTTCATTCTCACAGGTGGGACGACAGAATCATGGCCATAAGTCAGCGTACTCTTGCAATACGCCTTAATTTTATATGGAATGGTCCAATAACACTTGTTTGAAACACAGGAATAACAATCTAAAATAGCCGAACAATTTGTCATTTTCAAAGTAAATTGATATCAACTATTATTAAAAAATATTTAAATACTAGCGCGGTTGGATTGCAAACAAATTGACAGCATTTAATCTCTCATGAACCTAAAGTTTAATTCATTACTATGTTATTTTCATTATTAACATTATGCTGTTAAATTACCATTGAGGAGCAAAAAACTTAGCTTTCAATTAAAATAACCGAAACATTTAGTTTTGATACTTAATTGCCAAGCTCGTTAATTAACAATTAAAGTTAAAAGTAATTTAACATGCTACAAATTAAAGAAACAAAATTTCTTATGATTTTTGAGTAGCATTGCAGTCGTATTAGGGGATCCACAAATTTTGAAATTCTTCATGGCTTCATGGCAGACAGCACTAAGTCCCAAATTAGGTCAAGCTGGTAATCGTACATGCCATTACTTTCAAGATTTTTGCTGTTCATTCTCATAAGCTCAACTTCAATTTCTCTTGCTAGTATGCTGAACCTGACCTTGCCAATTGAAAACATTCCAACGAGGAACGGAACTTTGTGCAAAACAAATATGCTCATTTACTGTGTTGCGAATCAAATTAGGAAGCCTTATATTGTCAGTAGCAGGTCTTAGTAGGAAGCGATCTTAAAAATAGTGCCACACCTTTTTGGAAGCGTTTGATAGGTTTTGCGAAAGGAATTATTAATAATCGATAATAGAAGTAGCCAGGTAAAAAGTCCACAAACCTTCGTAGCTTACGTTTTCAAGTGGGTTATGTGAAATGCCAATTAAGGCCATTTCCTACTTTGATAAAAAAATAGCAAACCCAAAACCACTAATTTCATCAGAGTTACGGCAACTACAAACCCAGACATTCTATTGTAAAAATAAAAATAATAAATTCTAACGCATCGCCTAACCGTGATTCCATTGATGGGTAGCCGCCGGAAACTGGTTGAAGTTTAGTTGAAAAGTTGAATGAAAATGTAAGAAACCAAATCTGGTACCATAGACAGCAATAGGATTGTTTACGAGGGACTTTTTGAAGTGCTTACTGAAACATTGAACCTTGAGATATTTGTGAGGATGGTTAGAAGGAGAGCCGATGTTGTAATCCATGAGAGAAACCCAAACAGCATCAGTAACCCGAATCCAGATATGGAAGGTAGAGAACCATGCTACACCTAGAAATTTGAAAACGGTAACTTCAATGTAATGTAAAAGTTTAAAATACTTTAATAGAAGTATTAACCTTCGATATACGTTAAAATGTAATTCCTAAATATTAAAACAACGAAAATAAATTCTACTTATCAACTCTGGATAGGTTTATACATTAATGTGGGAGAAGTTTTCGCCAGCCAGCGCCTGCAAACGGAAAATCTGTTGCCAGCTGGTGCCACCATCACCAAATAGGTAATCTGTCGCCTGCTAGTGCCAGCACCAGCAAATTAACTAATTGCAACTAAAATGTGATGCCAGTGTCTGTCTGGTGCCAGCAGCTAGAAGTAAAGACAGATACAAAAGATATCGGAGGCTGCTGCACACATTTTTATTGTCAGCTCATTTGCATTAGAGGAAACTCTTGGAAAATCAAATAATGTCACATAAATTTAAATTGAATAAAAGTATGCTTGGCAACTGTTATAATGGGTGTTTTAAAAGCTATTTTTTGTTGCTTGTAGATGTTTTAGGAACAATACACAACAGTTTGTTAAAATACTTTTTTTAAACATTTTATCAGAGGGGAAGCTAAATATAATAGGTGGACGGACCTAGCAAATCGTGTCTTCCAAATCTGATGAAAAACAAACCAACTTTTATAATCCGCCCTCAATTTGACATTTTATAGTGTTAATATGTAAAGATTTAACTAATTCTAACCGCTTAAATTTTGGAAATGGTTTGATTAGCTAACAATTGGTTTTCATGGGTTACGTGATTGTATTGCTATGGAAATTTAAAATTTATTCGCTTAAGCTTTAAATCGTTGGTAAAATTGACTATTAAATCCAATAACCAACAAATAATTTGATTAAGTTAATCTTCAAAACGTATTTATATGAAGACATTCAAAAATGCTACATCTGTTTTTTAAAAGGTAAATCCTTCCGTATATTCAAAATTAAGTGGTGGCCGAATTTCAAAAAATAAGCAGACAAAATCCAATGAAATAAGTTTGATTCTCTTGTTTTCAAAAAAAGGCTGTAGAAGATTAAGGGTCAGAAAACACATTTCTAGAACCGGATAAAGACAAGTGATAGGACGTGTGAAAAAGAAATTCCAAACCCGATATAGCGTTTGAAACGTAAACAGCCCATTATCTTGCTCGGATTTCATATTGTGTTATGTAATGCAGCAGAGAAGATTGTACAACTAGAATAAAGGTTACCTCCTTAGGTTTCAAAGCTTCTGACTGTATGCTTGCCTAGAAAAACAAATCAAACAGTTATAAGACGCTTGAGTAGAGTGAATTACTAAGTTACATAATTACATAAATACATTAAAAATATCAAATCTTGTTTGAATCCAGGTTTACAGGTTGATATTAACGAGTTTGATTCCTTAAACTTCAGCAATGATGTTTTTAGAACAATAGTATTCTCCGATGTCGAAATCGGATCTTAACCTTCCTCATCATCTCAATTTAAATCTCTTTTCGACACATTTCTTAACTTAAATAATTAAATAACTCACACTATGTGGAGAAGACTAATTTTTTAAACATTTAAAGAGTTCATAATTTTAAATGCATGTATTATGAGCAGTCATTATAGCAACAAATTATAAACAAAAAACTGAAAGAAATATTTTATAAAATAAAGTATTTGTTAATGATGACGAATAAGATTAAACGTTAATATTTCTTAGGTGGCAGGATTTGCATCGTCGGGTCATCATGCAGTTGGTTGCTTTCTCTGTCCTTTGGATTTTATGGTTTAAATTGATGTACTAGTCAAATTGCGTAGTAAATAAAAAACAAAATATTTGTTAAAAGACTCAATATATTCAAAAATTATTACTTCGTGTGCATAAAGTGCAAATATAACATGTTTGCTGTATCAGATATATTTATCGATCAATTAGAAAAAAATATTTGAGAATAAGTTTTTTTTGAAGTGGCCGAACAAATGTATTTGTCATATATATGCAATTTGCACAAATACCCAGCGAGTGTTAGAAATTTATGATCGTACCCGGAAAATCCCAAATGGTTGTAAATGGGGTTCTAATTCGGCTAACTGGATAGGGATAGCGGGATTAACGCTACATCTTTGAATCATTTCAATGATAAGTTTAAATGATTTCAGTTTTTAAAATAAAGCTATTGTTTAAATTACATTCAAGTTTTGTTAATTTTTCAATTTCAAATTCCAAAAGCCAACCGGTTTTGGTTCAGACTATTAAAGGTGCTTTTCTCAACAAACCGGACAGCGTTTTCATGTACCAGGGGAGCATTGCAGTACGATTTGGTTTTCAATTACCGGTTATTAGCCACGTAATGCCCAATAACCACACCTGTAAAGGAAATACTTGGGTCTGCGATTTACTCCATAAAACCCGAACTGTTTTGCAAGCAATCTTCCAGGACTTAATTTCAATGCATCAATATGTAAGAAAGCTAGCTCGGAGTACCAGAGGGCTATTAAACCCGATTGGTTTTCTCGATAAAGCGTTATTTGGCCTTGCAACTGAAGAGGTAATGATTAAGTATTGCACCCCAGATAGATAACATGTGGTACTGTTAAGAAAGGAGTCCACTTTAGTAGAAAGGGTTTACTTGTTTAATGAACTATTAATTATATTTGGTTATGCGTAATGCGTTATTTGTTATGCGTTCTATCATTTTTATCACTACCGATAAGCTACATGTAGCTACATGGAGTACATTCGAAAACACCAACAATAGATTAATAAAGCCGTTATTGATGACCACAAATTTTTAACTTTGTTTACCAATAACGTTAATTCCATTCAAACCAGAGTGGATCCAGCATCTACATCAGGATTTCAAGACCCAGAACACGGTAAAAATAAATGAAGGAGCGTTTGCTGAAGCAGTTATTAATAGTTTGCAGTCCCAATACCTTATGTACCTTATGTATGCCTGTCTTGTTTTGAATAGCAGTGCTAGGACTGCCGGTAAAAGAGAAATACTAATTGAAACTTTTTATAGATGATAAAAGTATATTTGTACCTTATTACAGAATCCGAGTTATTCCCCGGGACGTTGTCATGGATTTTGTTCTTAACAGTCAAATTGAAAAGGTGACAGTGGAGTTGGCCAAGGACGATTTGGTGACAAGGGCTCCTGTATGGAAATTACATATAACGGATTGCTCTTTCTCCATACAGAACTTCAAATTTCTATTCACCTTCCTATTCGAAGGAAGGGACCTGAATTTGAACTGTACGAAGCTCAGTTCTGTCAGCCAAGACGACACGTAGTCTTCTCTCCTTCTCTTTTAGACTCATAAACTATTAGAATAAGTTAGGCTACCTGTATACTTTCTGAAAAAGACCCAAAAAGGGCATCTTTTATTACTCTTGTGCAAGTACAATCTTAAGCCAGTTTATTGCTCTCTATTGTTCACTTCCTGTCCATGAATGACTTTATGAGCTTTCATTCATTCATTACCTAAGTTCAGTGTGATCCCACGTTCTACTTGCTAGTTCTGGGAACCTTCCAGGTGAATCATCCATTCACCTCCTGTCTATATAAACTCATTCATTGCCATTCAATAAACATTTACTTACCATTTGACTTTCAAACAGTGATGTCTTCACGATTCTCTATACAATGATCATATTTATCATGACTAACCTTTTTATTCTTACAAAAAATTTCCCTACTTGGATTAAATTTTAAAACTAAATTGAATAATTATGGGTTCACAAAAAAACAAAAGTATTGTAACTGAAATTATCGATATCTACTCTAAAATTGAAGAAATTACTAAAAAGTTGGAATTAATTATAAAAAAACTCGAAACTTTTGATAAAACTAAAAACAATCTGGTAAACTAAAAAAAGAGATTAAATCTCTTCGTTCTACAGTTTCTACTCTTAAAAATGAAAACGAGTTCCTTCACACTAAACGGCTTAAACCAAACTTAGTGATCTCCGCAGCTCCGGTGTCAGTGCCCTTGATGAAAATGAATCCGAAATTGACTTAATACTTAATACTCCTTAATACCTTCGACTACCTACATAAACTACGCGGGTCAAAAATCGAAATCGACAAAACCTACGGAATTGGAAAATTTAAGAAAGACTTCTGTAGCACAGTGAAAGTTCGTTTCTGTAAATTACGTGAACAGGACTTAGTATGGGCATCCAGGATGAAATCCATAAAACCCATCTAGATAAATGAAGACCTACCGGCATCTCTCCGTAGAGATTATGCCTTACTTCGAAACAAACGTAAAGAAGCTCTCAACGAGCAAATGGTATCATCAATCAACTAGAAAACGAAATCAATTACAATCGACAACAAGACATTTCAAATACAAGGAGGAAATTTATCTGAGATATTAAAACCAGAATCCTCTACTCCAAAACAATCAACAGATACTCAGTCAACAACAAGTAAACAATTGGAAATTTTGGCTTGCCTTTCGCCTATTTTTCTACGATTTTATATTCACGAATTTTGTCCTATCTTTTATAACTAGTCATGCCTAACTCTGCATTAACTGCCTATTATTACGCCATACACTGTAAAAGTACAACCATGCGAATAAAGTACAAATTCAGTAAACAATTTACACGAATGTACAATGAATCTCTAACAATTTTGACCATCTATGCATTAAAATCCAACATAAAAAATTCAAAATTTATCGGTATATACCGACAACCTGAATAAAATAAAAAACATGAGCATGATTTATTCGAAGCTATTTTTAACTTTCTAAAATCAACGAACCTAGCATTTTATGCCTTAGGTGACTTTAATCTTCTCAAACCTGAACACATAAATCTATTAGTTAAGACTTTACCAAGCCTCGGAATCAACTAACTCATTGACCAACCTGCTAGAGAAAAAAATATACTTGAAATTATAATAGTCCATCGCCTTCCCTGTGTACTATCAGGCTAGATATTCCAGCCTTTTCTATCGGACCATTTACTTACAGGATTATACGTTAGTCACAAGAAACCTAATTTCTTTAAGGTTCTACAGCAACATCTTACTTGCAAAACAATGGACAACGGAATATTAAGTGCTATGACCAATGAAACCTTCTCTCAGCCTGTTGAATCTACTGCAATCTCCCAACTCCAGCTTTTTATATCCTCTTTAGTTAGCATTTTTGACAAATGTGCTCCCATTCGTAAAATTTCTTTCACTCAATACCTTAACACTAAGTTTATCTCCGAAAATACGAAACACCTCATGCAACAAATGAAAAAGCTATACAAAATACAGAAACGCTTACCATTACCATCCAACTCTAAATCTCGAAGACACATGAAATCCAATATCAAATACCTCATTCGTTCTGACACTAAAGCACATTTAGATGACAAAATAAGCAAGATGGGCCTATGGAAAACTCGTTATTCAATTTACCTTTTTAAAAACAAGAAAGACATTCAACTAGACATTGAGCCTGATTTTTCTCTAATTCAGACTAACCTACTATCCCTTTACAATACTTTCATTAAAACCATTCCACCTTCACTAAAAATCGCAAAATTATTACTAAACCTAAAATTACTGAACCCATCACACCTAATTAGCCCCGTCCAATCTCCATTCAACAAGTTATTTTAAAACTCTTCAAAAAATGCCTTTATGGTCAATTATTTCCATACTTTACAATTAAAAACCTTTTCACTCAAAGTCAATTTGGGTTTCGAACTAAGCACTCAACCTCGCATGCCCTTATAGCTATCACTGATTTTCTATAAGAAAATATTGATAAAGGACAAGTGTGCCTTTTAGCAGGGTTTTACACGACTAAAGCCTTCGACACGGTCAATAGGAATATCCTTTTAGAAAAACTTAAATGGTACGGGATCGAAACCAACCTCTTAAAGTTATACCTATCCGACCGCACTCAATTTACAACATTAATACAAAACTTCACAAAAATGTGCTCACAAATTAAACAAACTACACTAGGTATCACACAAGGGGCGGGGCGTAGCAGTCTTCTGTTTTTATTCATGATAAACGACCTCCCCCTTCACATAGAGCTTTCTCTTACAATCCTCTTTTGCAAAGTCTGCTGACGACAATCAAATACTAATAAGTGGACCTCTAGAACTAATTAATAATCTGAAATCTAAATTTGAAAAGATATAGAAAATGTAACGCAATGGATGGAGTCTAACAACCTAGAACTTAATATTGAGACAACAGAATGTATGCACTTATCACATCCTTCTATACTTAACAAACTGGTAGGTCTCTAACGCCTTCGATAAGCTCGATAATCCTAAATCCGATCGTAAGATGCTCTTCTAGCTGAGCTTAATAATTTAGGAAGGATCTGCTAAAAAAACTAGTCCCTATTTTCCCGATTTTCTACTTAACTATTACCTAGAATAGCCATATGACCCTGTCAGTAAGTGCCTATCCCTTCTGGCCAAATAATTAGCAAAAAGTAGGACCAGGAAACTAAAAACTCGACTTGGAAATTATTTTCTTCCGTAAAATGCATACACGTCTTCCCTGTCGATCTCTGAGCTGATCCTAACCTAAACGTTTATTCGTTTTCTTTATTCGTTTTCTCAATTCACTTATACACTAGGACAAATGAAAACAGAACAACATACTACGCATTACAAAATTAAGACCAATCGTTGGCCTACGTGACTTCAGTCTCACACTACAAAAGTCGAGTCGACTGCACTACTGCCGACTAACAAATCAAACATAAGATGGCTCACAGGCCTGAATTACGAAACTTAAATCTATTAATAAATTAGGGGAAAGTAAACATGTAAATGAATTGACGGCTTTCACTCCTAACTTTATACTGGACCGAACACAAACTAAACCATCTAGTAATCAATATTCGGGGGACCCCCATCAAACGTGTTAACAAAATGAAAATCTTAGGAATAATTATAGACGACACACTTGAATGGACCTCACATACCTCAACGATTAGCAAAAAAGCAAATAACACACTCTACTCTCTCTATCCCTTAGAAAACATACTGTCTATCAATAGTAAAACCATCTTAATTAATGCATACATCCAATCAATTGTTAAATATGCTGCTATCGTTTGGCTCGTATTCTCAAAATCCAATTATAAAGTCAACCGTATAATTCAAAGAAAATCTGTAAGATATATTTTCAATAAGCGCTTCGATAGCTGTATTGACGAACATTTTAATGAAGATTTAAAAATGTTAGAACCAAAATTCCGATATAAATATAAAACTGCTTAACTAGCCTATATCATCATTAACAATACTGCTCCAGAATTCTTTCTGAACTATCTAAATCTCGATGTTTTCCTAACAAAAACCACACGAAACCAAACATACAATTATATGCTAAGTGAACACAATTCCAAACTTCTTACTAAATCATCCATATACATAATCGGCTGGTGAACAAAGTTTGTTTGTAGACAAAATTTTCAAAGTCTATGCAATTAAAAACGGCTGCAGATTTTTAATTTTTTTTTCCTAAATTATTATTTTCCTGAACCTCCGGCCTAAGACAAGGAAAACCCTCAAATCATTACCCTTGACCCTTACAAAATTGAAAAACGTAAGCAACATGAGAATCCATATTAACATGTGCATCGCATAAGACACCAAAAACTGATAAACACAGACCGAACTAAAATTACGTAATACTCAACATGACAATCCATATTAAC
>JAQFZA010001076.1:0-11002 GCA_034695115.1 Desoria olivacea
CTAATATTTAACAATTATTTCAACCCGTTTTGCTTCTGCAAATCTACAATCTAGAATCTCCATTGTATTTATTACTCAATTAAACTATATATGGTGTATTAAAATATCTCCGACCGTGTCGGCTATCTGCATAATCTTTAATATACAACACAACATTTGAAAGATTTTTTTTTAAATTATTATCGTCCACCTTTAAGAATGTACGTTACGTACTATGCATATGGAAAGAAGTCCCATGAAAACAGCTTCATAACAACAGTAATGAGACAAAACGAAGGAAGGAGCCTTGATAAATTTTATTTTTGATTTTCTCATCCTCTCGTCAACCAAAGTATGAAAAGTATGATGGTGTGCCATAACTACATTTATTACCCTTGGACATTCAACATTTACATTAGCCATTCTTAAAGAATTTTTCTTTAACAAACCACCACACCACGACGACCATCTCAATCACCGTATATATCGATAACTACTTAGGTATTCGTTGTTCACAGATGCCATAACAAAGAAGAGACTGTTCAACAAAAGCCAATCCATAAAATCAAAATCTCATCTCATTGAATAATATCGTGACCTGACCATTTTCATCTAATTTATAATACGTTCTTGTATGTACTACAGATTCCACATTAACTTTATATTACAGCATCGGACAAGCAAACCAAACCAACTTAACCACATAGCCATCAAACTAAATAACCACACCGACACTACCGCTCTTTATAAATATTATAAATATATAAATATATATATGTATATATAACATCTTCGATTATATTCGAATATTCCGTAAATAATATTATAGGCTTACCCACTCTCCAGCTTTTTAACGATGGGCATCGACATTCCTCTTACACTTCCATTTTACTACTTACAACTTACAAAGTTACAATGTTACAAACTTCCAAGCTAGCTCAGCTATTACGAACATGCATCACTGTTATGTACTATGACTCTTTTCTGCCTCTATTGCATTTACAATAGATTATACAAGATTATAAAATCACAGCTTTTTTAAATATATATGAAAAGGTTGAAGAGGAACCAATCAAATCCAGTTTGACGCTTGAAGGTTTAAAAGTCAAAGAGTACACACACAGCCGTTCTATTATTTCCAATTCCCACCATGTTGATGTTAGATGTTGTTGTTACAAGAGACATCAGAAGGTACACAGATAATGGGCCAAAGCCCTTTAAGACGTTACTTATAGTTATATAAATAAAATATTAAACCACCACTGCCACATTGAACATCCAACATCTTTTATATATGTACCTACCAGCACAGCCAGTACATTATACTTGAGGATGATGATGACTTTCCCTTTGTGAACATTTTTCTCTAAAGAACTCAAATATTACTACATGATTATTATTATACCCTTTTATTTTGAATTTACGACAACCGGAGCAGATCAAAGAGGAAGAAGGACCAGTAACAACAAACCAAATGGCAAATGGGCTCTGCCTTCAACATTGAATGAAGCCTCTTGTTCGTTAGCTCATGTTGTAATAGCTTCAGAGAATTCTCTAATGCTACATTAGAGCTGTACAACCTTAGCTACAATCTACAAAATAATAATAATATTACTCGGAAAGCTAGTTGACTTGGCCAGGCTAGAGCATATACTCAACCAACATTCAAAAGGCAGCTCAGAGAGTACAGCTAGCTTGGGAGAGGATCATAAAATCTTGTTGAATCTCTACCCAGAAGTTTTAATACTTCGGTCATGTTTAGAGGGCTAATGGAACCTTGTTATTAGGAGGCCATCAGGGCCAAACCCAGTAGTTTTACATTGCATTGGCTAGCAGATAAAATCCAGAAGGTAGCTACAGAGCTACAGTTATATAAGTTCAAATTGCCTAAGAGCTTTAGAACATGTACGTCTTATACATTAGAAGCTGTATAAAACAGGCAGAGTATCTACTGACACTACTACTAGCAGATTTACTTTAGTATACCATCGCAATATTCCACGGCTAACGAACTAACTAATTTTACTTGGCTAACTTCGTCTGCTATAATGTTAAAGTCCGCAGGAAAGTTAGTGTACTAACGTCGGATGACTCCATGTGCAATCTATGTCCTGGGTGTTATTAAGTACATTTGGAGGAAAAGTCGTGAAACAATAGTGTTCAGCCGACTTACGCCCTAACTAACTACACAACGCAGACAAGGCAAGGTTATTAGGTTCTACATTGGCTTTGGGCTAAAATGTTGTTTCGTATTATGATACGAAATGTCGGTATCAGTATCGACCAACAACAGCTTAGAACCATATAGCTTCGGCTTGCCCAGAGAGTTCAATGTTTGTCCCCAAAAGCCTTGGTTTTTAGCTTTTGGCTACTTTAGAAATTGGAACCAAATGGAGCATCATAGTGTAAACATGTAACGGCAAGGCAATATATAAAGTAATGTAATACTTGAGATGGAAGGAAGGCCCACAAAAACTAATTTAACACGGGACAGGAAGTTAGCACTACTGACGGACTCCTTGGCTTGTAATGTCAATTACATATTACATATTTAGATTCCCTCTACATACACTACAGGATAAACGATACGGGCGACCGTATCACTTTCAAGACTTGAGAAATGAAATGCCACTTCCCAGTGTTGTGTCCTTTGCCTGTCATTTAATAACTCTTCGGACGAGTCTTGAATTATTATTGAACGTTTGAGAGTCAACAGCTTGGTTGTGAATTGAAAATTACTCTTCAGTTTGGTACTTCCAGGATAAATCGATAAATGTGTGGTAGTTGTATGTTATTGTGTGCATTTGTTTGATTACAATGTTGCATTGCATGGTATTTACATAGCAACTCTTCATTTTAATACGAAAATGTACAACCAGAAACCATCATTTGCAAATTGTTGACCATCCAGAGTCAAGACTTTGCTGGTGTATTATGATCGGGAGTTGCGATTTCAAAATAATTGCTGGTTGCTAATTTAAAGGCCTTTACAAAAAATTAAACCAACACTAGTCATTGCGACCCTAAACTCAGTCACCAACAAAGTGATTAAAAGTCTATTCTCCGGTCTTATTTTTGAAGACCGATGCTTTCTTGGTAAATGCGGCTGGATACATTGAACAAATTTAAATTTCCAACAGCAACTGCAATAAAGCTTCCATAGTTCCTGCCTATCGCATCGTCCGAAAAAACAGCTTTTAATTCGTAATCTATCTCCGCCTTTCTCAAATGCTGGCCTGTAATTATTGTTCCATATTTCCTAAGTAGTATAGAATTCGCCGGAAATTAGGATCAAAATTCAATTGCAACCCAAAATTTGCCATTTGAGAATGGCTTTCTGATGTGGTAAGCAACTGTGTAAAAGTTCTAATGGTAACGTCGAGAACATTAGCCCTGGAGTATCGATTTGTATAAAAACATATTTTAAATTTAAAAGAAGTGAGGTAAAAAAAACTAAAATAAAAAACTAATAAATCCTGTCTCGCATTCGGTCAGCTCTTGAGGGAAATACACAAGGTAACCTTTACTATCAACTTAAGGTCAGGACATCCAGTATCTTTGAACATTAGGAATCCTCCTCCATTAGAACTTTTAATTTTGTATTAGAATTACCATCAAGTGATCCAGTCTAGCATGCATTAGGTAATCATTAAAGTTCAAATGCTTATCATTTAAACTACGGTATGACGTAAGCGAATTTTTAAAAATAATTTCAGAATTGAACCCAAACTCAAACTGAATAGGATAAGATTAGGATTAGAACTAACATGTATGAATGACCCCGACCCTCAACTTGTATAAGCTAGTCTCTCTTATTATGTTCGAGAGAGGCGAAGTCTTCTCTCGTCATAAATATTTGAGTAGATGCACATCTCTGCTTCATGTCATATTAAATTAACCGTTCTTTTAACGGGCATCTCCTTACTTCTTTTTTCACTTTAATACCATTTACTTCACTTTGCTCATGCCAGAATACAAGCAACTGCAAGTAACTCCTGATGCTACTCAGAAATTACTATTTACTATGCACGACTACTACAAACAAACAGTGTGGATACTAATGGTATTATTCTACTTTACAACGTTAAAGCTCAGCTACCTCGTCGGCCACCTTACGAACACATTACCCATTCTTTTTTAACCTTCCTTACTTAACGACGGGTCCTACTGGCCCAACCTAGTCTTATAAGACCTTAGATTCTAAGTTCTAGATTCTTTTGCTCAGCCGAAGAAGAAGTTACGAAATTACAATTTACGAACACGACCTAGCCAGCATATCCTCATCAGATCGCATCACGGTCCGACTCATCTTTGTCCCTTTCTTTGGATCCTAGACGAGAATGACTTTTCAGATTTTGGATCTTATCTCCCAATTTTCTAGTAATATGATGACCCCTTTTCGAAAACTGTCTGCCCTAGCTTGCCTAACGCTTGACAACTCCAACGATATTATGAGAAGGGAGGTTTGGAATTGAGATTGTGGATGAAAAGCCTAGGCTTGTGACTGAAGAGAGATAGGGTTTGGAAATAACAAAGCCTCCTAGGGAAAAATACAGTGAGACGAGCCGAGGTATTCAATAACTCCCCGTCAAAATTGTCAACTCTGATAATTTAAGCTGTGGATTCGGCTCGACCGCAGGGAAATGAAACGAAGGACGATTTTTCAATTTTTATGCTACTACCATGCATACAACTCTTAGCATGTACTCCTCCTCTACGTCTAATAGTATCAAACCAAACCAAGAAAATACTTCTGGATTCAAGAATCTATAGTAGAATACTATCGATCTCCTTTTGCATAAGGTTGCAATAGAATGGAAACACCCTATCTGCATATTTCAATTTGGATCGATCGACGCGACGGGTTCCCATTTCCATGTCCTATATAACTCGTTACACATAGATCCAAGTTAGAATAAACTGCTTTGCTTGTATGCTATATGTGTGTGCAGATAATACCCGGCTTCCCCAGTCTTCATGCAATAATATCGCCACCGCCATGCCATGCCAAAGCAGATGATTCCTCGACAGAGAAAGCTGGAAGAACATTCAGATTCGACATTTCTATGCATACACTATCTGACTATCTATGAAAGGGCTTTGTTGGAATGGTAATGGATTTCCATCCCGTCAGTCGGATCTTCCAAAAAGTTCCCTATGCATGCATACGCCTAATCTTCCCTTCTTCCTCTTTGATCTTTAGTAACCAGCTAAACTTAACTGATCTTTAGGAATTGCTGATACAGCAAAGTAGTAAAACGAATACCAGGAGCTCGAAGTTTGATACCAACCTGGTTGAAAATCAATTAACTATCCATGGGGAACATATCCACTGACCACTCATATAATTTTGTCCGTACTCATGATAATTCTAATGACCAAACCGTGGAAGTAATAATCAGCGGTCACTAACTAGGCCGTATTCATTCAACATGCAACATGCAGCTAAAACTAGATAATTATTTAAATGGTCGATATATGCATTGGCAATATCATTCAGTATTGATTCTAACGATTATACAGCGGTTCAGTGAGCTCTGTAAAACTTTTTAAAACATTATTTGCTAGCAAAATATGGACGAAGGAATCTAATGCACCTAATAATATACAGTGCCTTTAGTTATTTATGACTATGCTGGTTGGAACATTATTTCAACAGAAGCATCCCTTGGCTTTTGATTCGACTATAGTTCTTATACACGACGTTTTCAACAAACCTTGATTAAATTACTTGCTAGTTAGGCATTAGAAGTTAAAACTATGTGTAGAGTAGTTAGTAGCAGTGATAGTCCTCACTTCATACCAAGTCACAGTCAGGCCAGGCATGCACGAATCGATTATGAACAGAGAAGACTCATCCACGACTGGCATCATGCATTACGCAAGAAGAAGTGAGTTCATTAAATTTCTAAAACATTAATGCTTACTATGTACAACTACTTTCAGCCCGTTGTTTGTTGAATCCCACAACTTACAAACTAAGCATTCGCTTTAATGTAGTAGCAGTCAACAAGGAATGTATGTATAGTTGATAGTAGCATACTCAGTTATGTATATGCATATAGGCGAGTTGATTACGATACTTTTGATGTTCTCTGTCGAGTCTTGAAAGTCTCGATGTTGGATTTGGATGTTCAACGCTCGTGAAGAAGACTTCAATTCAATCTGCAATCCAAATTGATTCAAAGTCAACTCTAGCCAATGCCAAGTAATCAACTCCTTTGAGATCTCGACTTCTCGTCCCTCGATCATGAAACCAAATGCTTTCCCTTCTGAATTTGATTTGACTCTCTTTGGCTACGAAGTTCGAATTTTTTCATTACTTCTGCTGGCTCGAATAAAGCCATTGGTGTTGGTAGTCATATTTTGCTGATAGTGGTAAGGTATGGAGAATATTAAATAAGAGCTGAAATTACAAGAAATCATAGAAAATTTGGAACTGGGATTTATCCTGACTCGATTATGATGATAGGCATTTGTTTTGCATAGGTATGGCATCTTTGTTATTGAAGTAGAAATAGCTTGCTGAAACAGCCTATGTTATATGCCATCCCTGGCACAGTCCATTTCAAACGGAGATGTAAGACAGAGGAAAACTGGTGCGACTGATATGTTATGTAGGAACAATTGAAAACAGCTCAAAACTCGACTATCAACTAGCTTTACTAACTACCTTGCTCCTGTTTACTTGCAGCTACAAACTACGGCAATCGGGTACAAAACTCGTTATAATAATCGCCTTCAGTTCCACATCAAGTTACGACAAGCACTTACCTTTCTACATTATGATTATGATACGGTGTGCTGGCCAAGTTTTGTAACGAACTGGTATGTAGTAAGGAAGCAACTGTATCGGAAGGGCCGTAAGTGTGTACACATCGGTGGAGTATTCAAATTTCAAACGGCTGGGACTTTACCATTGCTACGATACTCTTTTTAGAACATACGGGAGCTATCGAATCAGACATAAACTCTAGAATGAAAATCGATTCTTCTAAAAGTTCTTCTGCAACTTACGACCCATTTCTTTCCTCCAATGCTCGAAAACTGTAAAGCGAAAGCAAAGTCCAAGGATTTTAGAGTTTTATAGTACGGACAAAATATAGCAACTACGATTTACTACTCACAAGCTACTCAAGGAAGTGTAGCCTATCCAACTGGAACCTTAGAACTCTAAAACTCCAGGCCAGAGACCAGAGGAAAAAAATTTAAAATCCTTTAAATCAATATTGATGGCCCTTTTTGCACATCATCGTATTATTGCTTTGAGCTCTATCTTTGCGTGTCTGTTTTTCCTTCGGAAGTGTATAATCTGTAGGAGCTTCTGGTACTCAAATTCAAATGCGTGTGTGGAGATTGTAAGTTTTTGTAAGTAGAAGACGATGGTTGTAATATGTACCATTTGGAATGAGACTTATAACTGGCGTGGTAAACGCGTAAAAAATAGCATGAGGCATACTTATCCAAGGCAAGGCTGCTGGTATCGTCCCAGGGAGCACTATTATCAAAGGGTCGAACATACATTGCTTTGAAGCGTTTAAAAGTTATCCTCACTCCTTATACACTTCTACTAAAATATGACCATCATAACCCTCAAAACAGTTTTAAGAACTTCTGGCATTGCAACACTTCCTTTTTAATTGATAGTCGTAATCCCCTGGCTTTGCCGCATTGGTCAATTCTAAATTCCGATATTTCTGATGTGTATACATTACCAAAATAACAAGCTCAACAATCAAATCTACCTTGAAACTGTATAGTACTTAATTGGAATTGTAAGTGGAATTCATGAACGGTCCTTCAAGGAAGAATCAGTAACAGAACATAAAATTTTTAATGGAAGATATGATGACGCATGTATGGATGGAAATTACTGATCCCTTTATGACTCGTGTGCACTTAATTTGCCGATACGGATTGACAACTTGGATGCTCACACAACATTCATCTCTTAAGTACAACTAACTTTACTACCAGCAACCAACAGTACCAGCTACGGACAGGAGTGACGGCTGTATATAATATGATACACATATAAGCCATATATTACAGCCTGATATAAATGTTACACACTGATTGTGTAGTGGTAGTAGTGGTAGGCTGCAAGCAGATAAAAATAATTTCATCTGCTTCATAACACTCAAACTATACCTCATGATATTGCATAGAAAATAGAACAAGAACAGGCATCCAATAATAAAATGCTTTTTTGTCGTCTCTTACAAAACTGTTACATTTTACATTATCTCCTTCTGCCTAGTCCCTAATGCCTGGCTTTCAAAATTGATGAGGAGAAAAACGGTTAAAAAATACACTAGATAATAGTCCGTTCATTTCGTTACAGAGCAAACCACAGAATTAAATAGATTTACATTTTACAACCAGTGCCTGTAGTTTCGACGTTCATGCATACACACACATAGTATGTAAGCAGGGCAGAAGGATTTGGTAATTTTATTTGCGAACTTTAAGCTTTTTTTGTCCTTTAATAAGGAAGTAGAAAATGTGGTTGGGTAAATAGAGTTAGGAAATTAACCCTGCTTAAATTTTAACCTGATGTGTCTTCACATATTATGTAATATGTTTTGCATACTTTAAGAATATAGGTGTATGCATGAATGTATGCATATTGGACATGCAAAAGGCTTAAAATATTCGTGTATGGTGCCTTGGAAAAAATGAGCTCAATTTTTATCTCCAAAATTAAATAGCCTCTCAACAAATTTCAAGTTGGATGTTGGAAGTTAAGTGTTCATAAGCTGAATGATAGTCTATAGGTGGCTTGAGTTAAAAGTTGTCCTGCAAAGGCATGGTCGATGGTGATGATTCTAGAAAGATATTTAACTAACACTCGTATCACACATCACGTGTGGACTGTGGAGTCATTACTTACACACAAGTGGTTGGTAAATTGGTAAATGTAATAAATGACAAAAAAATCTTCCATAAACTGAAATATAAATCCTCTTCTGCAAAACTGCCAAGTCACCTTATCGCAAATTTAAACAAGCAAATACACTCTGCAGATACATAAAACATACAAGATAGGGCCTGGCATCAACTTGTCTACCATTCCTCTTGTTGCACCTCACCAAAACCAATGTCAATAATATTCCAATCTACAAATATACAAATATAAATATACAATCTGCATACATAAATATTCTATACCCATATACCATGCATTACACTTTTAACTTTATAATACTTCAAACTCTAACCCAATAATATTAAAACCTAAACCTCATCCCTAACCAACTAATCAACATACTACTGACAAACTTCCAATCTGACAACTCCTTGATCCTCATCTCTCAGAGCTCAGCATTACGATTATATTTATATAATTTATTTATCAAGAAAATTATGATGATAGGATACGTAGATTAAAGTTGTAAAGAGTAAACAACACATTTTGCGCAAACATGCACAACATTTCCAACCAATTTATAATGCAAAGCTTTTAACAATACCAACAAGTTCAGAGTTACAACGTTCCGAGTACATGTTTTTTATACATCTGCCTACACAGCTAATAGTAGCAGCAGCCATAGTCCCTACATGTACAATCTACAATCACAATACAATCGTAACGAGCAGTACACCAGGTGAAGGCATTCAGCTATTTGCATTAGTAATGAATCACCTATGCATAAAATAAAGTTGATCTGATCGCAGATAACATAGTAAAAAACATTCCATCCTTCTACGCTTGCTTTGCTTAGCTTGTCATACAGTCAAATTAATCCAATAATCTATCTCCAGTTTGAAACATGCTGACATTTCATTTCAAAGAGTAAACAAAAAAATTATGTATTATGCAGATTTCTTTTTCTAGAATCTCGATCGATGGTCACACAAAGATATCAAGTGTCGAAGGTCTTAAAATCTAACGTACTTTTTTAAACTAAAAGTCACTAGAGGTGGATTTGAAGATTATAAATATTCTAAAGCTTTCGCAATAAGTTTCTAATTCCAATTTTCATAATCTTGTATCTACTATACAATATCACGTGAAGTTCAAATACCACCCAGGATTGTTGTTTTAAAAAATGATCCTAACTGAAGGCTTTTATTTCCTCGCAAATCCTCCGAAGATTAATACACATCTAAGTTCTAGACGTCGTGTGTGCAAAGACCAAGACACTGAGACAAGGTCTTCTCTGGAGATTGGTTACGAGAACGGAGGAAGAATCTAAAGAGATTCACAAGGGGAAGGCAAGGTGATCTTTAAGCTTGAAGACTTAAGAGCTGGAGCATCCACAAAGTTACTGAAGCTACTCACTTTCAAATACACCACATCATCAAATGCCAGGGGCTGTAAATTTATAGAAGCTAAAGGCATGGTCCAAAAAAGAAATTGATACCCCACAGTATTTGAATGCTACAAGATGAAGCGTTTTTACGCTGACTTTTTATCCACCACCAACATCTACCAACTTCCAACATGAGCAGCAGCAGCAGCAGATTTCTGTCTCCATTCTAAATTCTTCCAATTCTCGTGTCCTGTGATGCAAATTTGATGTGATTGTAATGGGACGGTAGAGCTTGAATAATTATTACAATTACCATTTAACATCTCTTGATGGCATCATCAGTCTAACTAATGTAGGAGCCGTAGTAGAAGCCTACGAGCAGCAGGAACACAAATGCAAAATGGATTCGTTATAAGGTACCCTTTCCTATTACGATATTACTCTTCTTCAGAAATGTAATCATTATTATATCCTTTACCAAAATGCTTACGTTCGGTCAATAATAGAGCAGATTCTGAAGAGTCAGAATTCTCAGAAATTTCATTCATTTTTATCCCTAAGAGTCAATTGAGAGCTAAATTGTGGCTTGTGGCAGTTCTATTCAAATCATCTAAAAAGGATTGGAATTATTATGAACATTCTATTCAAAATGCTTACGTACGAGCAATTTCCTTATCACGGATGAATTATCTAAATTCTAGGTTCGAGACCGTTTAGGAAGAATTCACAATCCCTAAAGTGCGATCAACTACTTATATAATGGATAA
>JAQFZA010001077.1:0-10975 GCA_034695115.1 Desoria olivacea
TAAAACAAAAATTCTAAAGAGGAGCTAAAAAATTCCGGAGCCCTCATTGGCCCTCAAACCAGAAGGCGCAATCACGACCAGAGTGAATTCCTCTTTTACGTGTAGACCCAGGTGACAGTAAGTGGAACTCGTGTGCAGGATCGTAATCCTTAGAGTAAGGTCCTCTTCGAGCAGTAACATCGTGCCTTAGTAATTATAAATCCTTACACTACATGCAAGCCGGGTCGACCGTTTTTCAAAATAGAATTTTCCAAGATCATCCACCGATCTCTGATTACCCGTATGACCCTTTGTGACCTTTAAATGACCCATATGCTATATGGGCCTTTAATTTTCATAATCACACATATGACTTGAGAGACCTTGAATGACATTGGTTGACTTTCTGGCTGACAGCAGAGTTATAACGTAATTATACAATATTTATGTTTTATTTACGATATTACCATCAATAACGACGAGATCGTCGTAAATTTCAGTCTCTTGTTTTCGTCAACACGAAGACATTGACAAATTATTTCCGTATATCTATGAATAAAACATTATAAATTACTCATACATCATCCAGGGACGAGATTAAATCTACATCGTTTTCAAAACAAAACAATCTAAGATACATTTATTACAGTTTGTCAGATGCGAATGTAGGTTTCAGCAAACATGTTCCTGATTTTAAATTTTGAACAAAATCTGACGTCCACTCCAAACCTCCCCAAGGAATCTGGCCGAATGTGTACATTTCCCACAAAAGCACTCCATACGACCAAACATCCGACTGCGGGGAGAACTTCAGATCAGATAAAGCTTCAGGGGCCATCCATCGCCATGGGAATACCTTCAGAAAAACAATCATTGACCCAGATGACGAAGTCATATGAGAGACTTTAGGATATTAGTTGTTTATTATTAATTTTTGACAAAATCTAGACCGTACTGATTGTGAACTCCGTGCGTAAAGCTGATAATTGTAGAGGTTTATTGACATCCCAAAGTCCGTCAGTTTAACACATTCCTCTTCATCTAGCAGAACATTTCGGGTTGCGAGATCTCCGTGTATAATCTGTTTTTTATAATCAACAATTACTGGCTTTTCTTATTTCTCAATTTTAAAAACGCCTTTACAATGGTGTTCACAATAATGGAAGTACTTCAACCTGATCTCACCAAGAATCAAAAGACTTTTAATAAAATATTTTCAAATTCTTTCAATTTTAAAATATCGGCAGAATATTTAAAAATTAAAAAAAATCTTTTATAAGTTGAAAACTGATGCTGTTATTAAAGTAAAAATAAATTGCAGTTTGAAAAAGGGCGAACGAAATTTACATGAATGTAGCTATAAAATAAGAATTTTCGCTTAAACTTGCCTTCCTTTCGCCAAGGAACTGGAAAACTGATGCGATTTGAATGGCCCAGTTATTGAGCTTTGTGAGGTCAGAGTTTAAAATATTTTTCGGAAATCCAGGAAATCGTCGAATGGTTCTCAAATAGTTTTGTAACGAACCTCCGGAACAGTACGCCATCACAATACTCAAGCCTTTTGTTTAACATCAGTATATAATTATTATTTCCATTTAGAATTTCAAGCTTTGTTAGGAGTTTACAAATTAACATACCGAAAATATTTTTTGAAGTAACCCCTAAAAATGTAACCAAATTTGCATGCCGATTACTTAAGGATATAAGAATCTTAATTTCCGAAATCACAGCAACCATATAATCCGTCGAAGTAAAATGACTACTGAGAAGAATTTTTACAGCAACGGGTGTCCCGACTGGATAGATTTTGTGTTTCTTCGACAATGTTCCCTTATGAACTTCGCTAAATGCTCCGGATCCCAGTCTACATTCGTCTGCATTTGCATTAATTTCAATACAATGACAATTTGTGTACATTTTCGGTATCAAATCCCGTGCAAGTTAATGATCTAGACTGTCTTTACCAAGTTCAACCTCAACACGAGATATTTTGTTCGACTTTAGTATCCCTTGAAGCTCTGCAACTATTCGTCTACCAGCGTCAGTTTCGAATATTGTAAGCTGCAAGTCACCATGAAGATGTTGTTCTACAAGTTGTTGGAAATATAATTTCAGCAGTAATATTTCAAACAAGAAGATAGAGGCAACGAGGACTGGGAATATTTTAATCATTGCTTCCATCGGCCTTTCTAGTATCTCGGATCTTCGGATATTCGTAATCTTCCAACAAATGGAAAACGGAAACATTAGAAGAATTTTGATGACTTCATATCGCTTGATCAGACTTGGTTGCCTCTGATTAAAGAAGATGTACCAAGAAAGCAATTAATTAACAATACAATGTCAGACTCTATGATCACATACAAAGGTACCTTTACAATTCCAGCCCACAGCTGAAAGCCATTCAAACCAACGCCAATTGCAGATAACGTGTGTAGAACAAATGGTAAAGCTATTTGCCTCGTTACTGTTTCAAGAAAAAATAAATTAATCAAAGTTTTCTACCGAATACCATAGCTTGAAAAATTGCTCGGCCCAATGCCTTAGCTCGCCTATTGAAAATAGGATTTCCTTTTTATATTAGAGTATATGGTTTTTAAAAAAAATCTCTAACCCATGTTTTCTTTTTTCAGCTCAATTGACCCCCACGAATACATAATGATTTGATAGATACACGCTACCTGTATACACAAAAAATATTAAGGACCGACAAAAACCGATAGTTACGAGATTTGATAAACTGGGTGTGACAAATTGATAAAAATCTGTCGAATCCTGTAATAATCATCTTAAATTAAATAAAATATACAAAAAGTTATTATTTAACACAATACCCAAACATAGCCTACATGTAGGCCCAAGATTATTTCGATTTTGAAGCCAAATATAGTCTTTCGAGGTGGATACCCTTTTTCGGTTTTAAGTTTTTCCAAGAATATCAAAAGACTCGAGCCAGATAACATGTACAACCAAATGTTCAATAGATCCACGAGAATAAAAAATAATGAACGTTGTAAGATTTGCTGATCCCAATTATCTCGTTCATTTTTGAAGGCCAACAGTACGTTACTGACAATCGTAGATATAAAGAACACCAAAGTGTACAGCTCCACAATCTTCAATGACCTCTGTTATATTAAACTAATTAGATTGCATTTCAGAAAGTTCGATATTGATGAAAATTACGCGATTAAATAGGCTTAATTTTGCATTTATACAATTTCGGCATTTAAAACAATATTTTTAAAATTGGAAGTTCAAAATAACTCACGTTTTGAATTCCTTTGTAAAGGAGCAGGTTGGATGCTATTGAAATGCCACAACAAAATATAATGGCAGCAATTAAGTAAACGGAAATCCGATCTACGGTTGCGGGTAATTTTTAAAACATTTCCCATCAAACTGCAGTAAAATTTAATTTTTAATGCATAATTTTTTTAATTCTTGAGTAGTACCTTGCAGTAGAAACTGAAGTCCATTATTTCGAAGACATACAATGTCTTTTGTTAGCATCCGAATACATGTAATGATCTGCAATACATATATTTTTATTACAACAATTAAATTAGGGAGATAGAGAAATTACGACGGGGAGAAAACGTCTATATAGATTTCAGCTTTTTATGACCGCTGGCATCTCACACGGAATATACATTTAATGTTGTTCTTAAAACAGAACCAGCAATTTTTAACTTTGTGGTATTTCGATTATCTCATAAGATCAATTTATATTCTAGTCAAAAGATTCTAAATAAAATTAGACAAATCGAAAAACAGAGATGTGTTTGCTACAGTCACATTTTCAGCCATAACTCAATTGCAACTTCAGCTAACAAGAGATTCAGTCTCTATTATTCGGTAATTAACTTCATGAGAAGCCAATTTGCATGATAATTCGTTGGTTAAATTATAGTAAAATAATTTTTAACAAGATTTACTGGATGTATGACAATGTGAAAATGAAGGATCCGCTCTAAACTCCAAAAGTTTAGTTTCCAATTTAGATGTTTTAATACGGTAGAAACCATTTCAGCCCTACAATTTAATTATAAAAAATACAACGCTAAGATAGTTTATTAGCTTCCTCAATGAAAATTAAAAGTGAATTTTTTTTAGATAGATTTATGGGAAAAAAAGTTGTTTTCCTCGGCTTTGAGTTTCCTTGTGTGTCAACCAAACTGAGCATCCGGCTTTATAATCAAAAACTCAATCGTCGACTGGGCTTGTTATTTAATACATTTCCTTATACGTTTTATCATACGACTCTTTTAAAATATTTATTGCTACTTTTTGGTTTTATTTTGGCTCTTAAAACCACTTTACATTGTTGTTTCAAAAACAACACCGACATTATAACCAACTTCGTAGAGACAAGATTTTCACTGACAAAGGCATGAAGTACAGTTCGGAGAATCAGACTTTTTCACCGTAAATTATCAAATAACAAGTCAAACGATAGACGAATTCATTTTATGGTTAGAAAGGAAAAATAATCGTATTGGGATTTTCTGATTTATTTGTTGGTTAGACATTAGGAAAATCCGACGGAATATTAGAGACAAAATTATTAGTGGTTAGTTTTTTTAACTTTTATCATTGAAGCTTTATAAAAAACCTTTGCAGCCGGAGCTCTACGAAAACAAGGAAAATGTTTAAAAAAATTCAAATCAATTGTGCCAAGTTGCAATTTAATCTTTAAATGCACTTTTTATTAATTCGTCTTTCTCTGATGTCGTTTTGTACCAAGCAGAAATAAAACTATTTTGTCAAATCAAATCGGATTCTGGAGACCTTTGCATGTTTTATCATTTATCATGGCAAAGGTGAAATGCGGAAGGAGATTGAAGTAAACAAGTGGGCTATTCCATTACAATGATGACACACAAAAAATCGTCACGGGTAGTTCATTTCAAAAATTTGAAATATTCTATGAGAGATAGTTATCAATTTAAACTGGCTCTGTCCGAGGAAGAATAACTTGGCGGATTAAATATCCGAAATGAAACATTACCCAAAGAAGCCAGAAATTGTATTCATTTACACAAGACATACTGACTGGCTGGGTCTTTGTCTTTTTTGTAGTTTAGAAGCTTGATAGAGAAAAACAAGTTTAAAGTTCTTTACACTCCACAATTTTGTTTCTTCCCAGTTGTACTAGGGAAGACTTTCCATACCGGAAAAGGATTTAGGTTTGGAAGGTCAAGGAAATAGCAAAATATGGGAATTCGGATAAATTGGCAATGTGGCAGAATTTGATGTTTGATGAAAAAAGCTGACTAAGCTTTAAGATAATTCCGTATTTTTTTGTTTAGGATGTTCAAAGAGTTGTAAGGGAGCTACCAAATGTGGTATTGAACCTCCGAATCCAGCATGCAGATTGGACACACATGGACTGTATCTATGGGAGAGATGCGGATGTGTATGTCTACGAGGAAATAGTTAGTGCAATTAACATGCTCACTGACGAACACAAAAGCTGATACTGACTTTAAATTCTTCACTCATACCCATACTTTAAATAATATCTATACAGTTCATAGTGTTGGGAAAATAAACTGAAAATTAATTACTGGGCACAAGCCAAAGTTTAAAAACGCGGAGATGCGATTTTTTTTTATCTCTAACGGATGAAAATAATTATCAAACAGTTGTGGTGCATTTAAAAAAACATGTCAAAAAACCATTTCATTAGGAATGACTAATAATACATAAAGGATTTTGCCTACGGGGTTATCATCGGGGTCTGCTTACAGAAACAAAGACCGTTGTCATCGTCTGCGTCTGCTCAAATGCTATGCAGCAGTTGTCTATCAAAGTTTGGCTTGTGGCAGTCGATCTCAAGACGTTTTTAACAAAGAGGCAAGAAAATTCAGCAACGTTTTGAATTTATTGTTCCGCATGAAATGTTAAACTCATTTGGGTGTGCATTTATATTTTACTATCGCCTTCCACAGAATCCGTGAAGCATTCGAGTCTTGGGAATTTATTTATCCAGAACTTATCCAGTTCAAGACGTTGAGAGATAAGCGTATTTTCATCAAAGTGACAGAGATTATCCAAGATATCCTCGAATATGAACGACAACAGGAAGGAAGAGCGAGATAAGTTCCCAAATCGGAGAATCAAGACAATCCCCGGGTGGTTAGAAGCCTTCACAGATACTGAGGATGTTACACCCGTCTTGAAGAATGATAAGGTACAAATGTCAATTTATTTTTCAGGGTTTTCAGGTGGAAAAAGCCGTGGAAAGTTGAAATATTGACCTTTGATCTTGAATTTCAGATTGTGGCCAATATAATTTCCCATCTACCCCGGAAGGAGTTGCTCAAATGCCGTCTCGTCTGTAAGGCTTGGTCCAGCCATGCTACAAATGAAGTAGCTAAGTCCAGCCTAGTGTACTTCAATCAAGAAGGCATACACGACCGGGGGATTGGTATGCAAGCGTTCGTCCAAGCCATGGCCAAAGTGACCTCTCCTCCAATTCGTCGAGTTCAACTTGTGGATATTGACTTGAGCATGGAAACGGTGACGTCCTTCTTTCAAGTGTTCGGGAAGCACATTAAGGAACTCCGTATTGAGCTGACAGAGAAAAACAGGTCTCGTCTGGAAACCCAGTTGTTCAAACCTCTACCAAGGGCAGGAATTCGAGTGCCTCTCCCTTTTTCGAAAATCGAAATCCGAATGGCAGATCTGCGAAACATTTTGATGTTCAGCGTCCCAAATCTGGAATACTTGGAGCTGATATCCCCATCAGTGACCCTGAGCAAAGAGGCTGTGTTTGCCAGTTGGTACATTCAAGAGCTGACCGAAGTATCCGAAAGTATTCAAGGGTTCCCAGCCTTAGTTATGAAGCCCTCAAGCCGAGATCAAATCTGCAACATGAAGCGACTTCGTATTGAACCCTCTGAAGGACGCAGACCTCTTCAATGGCAGCTGATAAATGACATAATCTGGGCTTCGGATGGCCTCCGAGAGATTCAGATGGCCGCATCAGTGAAAATATTACCGGTACTGAATTGCTTGGAAGAACTTGGTCGCTTCTGTCGGCTGAAAAAACTGATCGTGGGCCAGTTGCTGACCTCGGAGTTGCTAATGTTGATCAAGGCAAGTTCGGAGTATGGACTTGAGCTACAACATTTTGAAAGCCAATTTGTCCCACTTGAAGACCAGACGGAGGGTGAGATTAGCTACTTTAAAGAGCTTCTGGATGAATTCCTTGACTGGCAAAAGGGTTCTCTGAAAGTTCTTCGGCTTGAGGAAGATGCAGAAAGTCCTCTCCAAATGGGTCTCCCGAAAATGTTGAATCTCCGGGAGCTGAAGGTCATCCCGATACTTTGTGACATGCCCACGTTCATGTCTGGATTTCCGTGTCTAAAGATCTTGTCCATTTCGTCTATGAATCTGGACTTATTGAAGGAGGACCGGTGGAACTCTTTGTTCCCTTCAATAACTTATGGCGACTGCTTCCAAACGGTTAAGGAGCTGGAACTTCCCCACGGGATGAAGAACGTACTCCGGCTTAAGACCTTTGCCAAAAACTTCAGGAATGTTACGTCATTGACAATGAAAGGGATTTCTGAAGCGGCTATTCTCACTACCCTATGGAAGGCTTGGCCTGGCTTGGAGTCCCTGACTTTGGAACTAGCTCAGGATTTCGGAGAACAGACGGACCGAATATTTACGGGGCTCACAGTTGAAGTTCTGGAGGAGCTGCAGGGCATCCACAAGCTGAAAGCAAAGCTAAGGAAACTGGACAGCGTTCCTTCCGTCGCTTCCCTTCGTAGTGAGTGGCATGTGCATATATTAGAGTTATTTTGCATTGAGGTGTAAGGATTGAGAGTTTCATTAAATGTTTATGTTCTTGGTACACTTTTTAGAACTTCGGTACCTGGAGATAACTTTGAACAAGAGCCTGAGTCGGAGGAAGTATTCATTTACGGATTTGAGCTGCGAATTAGGATTCCTGATTATGGACAAACTCAAAACGCTCCTCATTCCATGGTCCAATGTAAGCTCCCCAACGGGTTATGCCTATTTCCACTTTGCAAATATAATTAGAAGAAAGTTCTAAAACTTCAAATGTGGTTTGATACATTTAATTCCAGATTTCTGAGGACTGCTTGGATGAGTTGAGAGGCAGGGACTTTGACAGACTGGATGTGAAACATGGGAAGGACGGCAGATTGGCTTAACTTTAACACTTCGTTCACACAGATGACCATATTATTTTGTAATGAACTTCGGTTACATCTTCGATTTCTTGGCAATCCATGTACCTAATGTATTTTTTTATAATCTCTTAATCATAAAAAATATAATTAATGTATATATTATAAGTTTCCACCCCGCAGAATATTGATGAAATGTAATTAGTTACGGTTTCGCTGCAGGATCGTATTTTATAAAGTTGTAATGACCCGATTATTTTGTTTTGATGAATAAATAACTTCAATCAGTATTAGGAACAAGCCTATTTTTTATTCATGACATACCAAGGGGATCTTTAGGATTTGATTGCACTTCCATATTGCTTACAAGACTTGCAACTTGCATTATGGATCTAACAACACCTTTGCCTACCCAACTGAATACTTGTAGATTTTCAAGATCAATATTTTTTGCAGTTAAAAAACATGAGTTCAAATTTAATCGTTTAATAGTTTTCTGGTTGTATCTGTTCCCATGTCAGTATGGGAATTAAAGTCATTCACAGTACCAGAATGGGAAATGATAAAAAGTAGGGAATCTGTAAAATAGAATTTTGCACTCGGGAATCGGCAAATAAAACTTCAAATTTCACTTGGGTTATGTAACTGTTAATGTCATCGGGTGTATTTTTGCTGGTTTTATTGATCCCGGTTCTGAATATGTTTTCTTGCCGTCCATGGTCGAACAAAGAAAAGTTCACCCTGAGTACATAATAATATACAAGAGTACTTGTTAAAATATATAGTACCTACATACATATATGTTTCATGATTAATGCAAGTAGTATTTAAGGGTCAGCAGTTTGACAGGATATGGTGACTTGGGTATTTAGATAAGATAGATTAGATGCTGAGATCGAATCGGGTGTCAGCTTTCTGGAGTGGGAGGATTATAGTTAGCATAAGATGGGATTGGGATAGTTAAGAGTGTAATTTGAACAATATAGAGATTATAATACGACCCTGAGTTAACGTCTTAAAAGTACTAATTTAGCTTAATTCAATACGATAATAAGCTTGGTAGACAAGCAGAATCATTTGGTTCTATACTTTTACGACCGGTACGGTTATGATATGATTAAACAGATTTATAGCTAAGAATTGTGTACAATCATTTCGAATCCAAAGCTGAACTAATATGCATTTTATTATGCTGAATAAAACCGATACAGGTATATAGTTGTATACTCTATATAAGACCTAACCTGCATTTGTCCAACTAAATCAAGACCCCTCACACCTGAGCTGAGTCTTACAGGCAAGAACACAATGGATGCTGTCACATCTTTAATCGCTTCGCTACGGAAGTATGGAAGTAACTTTGAGCCAATTTACTACTAATAATTTGCTTGGTTTTTTATTATATGTACTGTACCATCATCTACAACTCAAGATTATTGAACTCTGGTCGTCTGTAGAAGGAGGAAGCCCGTTGTCAAAGAATCATGATTACAACTCATACGTCCGCTTTACTAATCTTAAGTTGGATGTGCGGAAATTAAATATCATGATACATCAGACAGAAGCGAACTCCGAGTCATATAAATACAAGTCACGAAAGCCATTTAAAGAACTCCAGATACTGAAACTGAGGTATTGAAAAAAATTATATGAAACTAACAATTGAAATTACAATTTAAAGGTCAACTACGTTACTACTGGTTCTGAACTTCTTCTTTAATCTTCATAAGTACTATTTCCGTATCCCAAGCATATTTATACACAACTGTGCCCACCTTCCTGTTATAACACACAGGTTGATGAGCATGGGGATGCATACCAGCGAAAAGTCCGGAATCCTGAACCGTTTTAAAATCATGGTAATCAAATCCTTGAAGTGGAAGTACCGGAAGTGTCCACGTGAACTCAACCTGAAACGGTTACAAACAAATAAGGCATTACATCACGTTAGCATTAGCTTTGTTTAAAAACACATAGTTTCTAGAATAGCTCCACTTGCATTCTTTTTTATCTTCGCTTGAGAATCCGCATCAGCAGTAGAAGTGGAGGTGGATGTGACCTTGCACGAATATTGGTACTTGTCTGCCTCCTTTTGACCCCCAATTACAGTTACCCATCGGAAGATCCCTCCAGAATTCTTTGCCATATGGGACAGGAAAATATTGCCCTCGTACTTCAGACAGCATACCGGCCAATAACATACTGTTAATATTTTAAATCATTTAATCTTTAAAATACAATCAAACCCATACATGATGTACACATAACGATTTGGGATTTCAAATATGAAATGACAACTTACGATGGGGAGGGTCAACCTCATTAGTAAAGCTGCTGATGATGAACTTGCCAGGAGAAGCAGTATCAAGCGGGGCAATATCTACGCAATGGTGGTCATCCTTCAAGTGTTTAAACAAATCCTTGAGGTAGACCTTCCTTTGACAATCCATCGTCTTTTTCTCGAAACAGGCAATAACGGATCTACGCATTAAAAATTAGAGCGGTCAGATCAGTGTTCACCGAAGTCATTTAGAAGTGCACCGAAAGTGCATGCGGTCCCCTTGGGTGCGCTTTTTTGAAGCCAATAAAAATACAGTAAACCATTGCAAATGCTACTACGTACCCATACGGACATTTAGACCGATGAGTCAAGAAGTCAGAAGTTTTGAAAACGAAGGAACAGCCTTTAATCTGACAAGGAACTTTGACATCGACATATTCCCAACCGCCCTGGTTCTTCCTCCCTAAGCGTTGTGCAAGTGCGGAGGGTTCCAAGAGGTGCAGGTCTTCCCGTTCCTTGTTCCTTTGCCCGAATTTGAAATTTCCTC
>JAQFZA010001078.1:0-10972 GCA_034695115.1 Desoria olivacea
GAAGACTGACACAATGATTGGGCGAAAGTTTAAAATTTCGAACACAAAATGTAGTTAGGTTGTCCATTACATCAGCTAGCATATACACACGGCCAAGCAGATAGAACTTTAAAAAATCTTGCATGTTGTTGCATCCAAAAAGTACATACGCATTTGCAATATGAATGTACTGCTCGTCTGATATACACTTTTGTTCCAAAATATCAAAAAACACGGCTTTATCTGGTATTTCGGAACTGTGGATTTTATCACTTACGCCAGCGCACCCAATCGATATCTCTTTGAGGTTTAGATAAGCTTCTGCTTTTTCTTGTGTCCCAGCTCCATAAAATAAAGTTGGAAATTTATTTGCAAGATTGTTCATGGACGGTCCTCGAATTCTATCTACCAAGTTGTCGAGCTCCGAGTCCAGGAATCTCCTCGAGTCAATAAGTTTAAACTTTCCATTCAGCACTAATGCAATTGCTTGCTGTGGATTTTTTGATATCATTTTGATCCTCTTAGAATTTGTGCGATTAATTCCCTTCAGAATGAGACTGTGGTGAAAGGTTGAGGCGTTGTGGGCAATAAGCACAATTGGTTTAACACGCAGTTTTAAATTGCATTTAGAGCAAATTGGGATGACCGGCCTTAAAATTAAATTACAAGTTTTTAATTATAAATGCTATATCTTTTTTAGCAAATTAAATTACCTTTCAGATAATAAATGGTGGTGGTGTCTGACTTTTCCACGACTCTCTTTTTCACAATATTCCAAGTTGCAGATTTGACAGGTTTCAGAGTCATTGTACGCCTCTTGTTCCTCTTTGTTCATTTTGATTTGCACACAAGTGGACGAAACATCCTTAGCAACACTGTCTGCTATTTTCGAGATTGTATCGACAAAGTCCTGAATGACGTCACCCTCCTGGTAGAATTTATTGAACCTTACTTCGCCGGCAGGTCCCACCAGTACAATTGCATAGCTGAAGGGAACGACATCCCTCTCTAAGAGCAATATCTCTCCGTCTTTTGCAACATGAGGCTTTGTAACGCAAAAAAAGTCATAATAAAGCTTAAAACAAACGTCATCACGAAACGAAATGTTTTTAAATTCGTAATGAGATTCTTTGGGAAATTTAACTGTGCTGTTGCCAATAGCTTGGCAAGACAGCTTATGTGCTTCCATTCTCCATTTTTGATAAGGGGCTAGGCAGAAGTTACATACTTCTGTTCGACGTTTACCAGTTCTGCCATACATCCTCCCTGAACAAAAGTTAAATTGTGAGATTGGTCAATATGAAATTTAAATATATTGTTATACCCATGTCGGGAATACACAGAAAGTGGGTCATCTCCCTTCCATCGACTGTACGTTTCAAGAACATGAGTTCCACGTATCGCGAGAACTCTTTGGCACATAATCGAATCGGATAAATATGTTTTTCATAGTGTCCATAAACACTGATTCCGATGTTATTTCTTGATTCGAAAAGTCCAATTTCGTCAATGGAAACTTCTCCTCTGAATCCATTCAAATCGAGTCCGTCAATCTCGATGGCGTGTTTTAATAAGGGAGGATATGAATTTGGTCTTTGCCATTTCCTTTTCAGCCTCGCCCTTTGACTCATGCTTAATTCGTGATATAGTCGTTGGTTATCGTCGTCAAGTCTAATCTGATCTCTGTACATTGATGCCAGAACACTTAACAGGAAGCAGTTGCCGCCTCGTGTTTTTACATTGATCAATGTCTTTCCTCTTAAAACAGAAGGGGTTTCGAACCATTCTCCTCCGCGTTTTGGACGATACTGTATTACTCTATAATCGATGTAGTTAACCCGCTTTAGTGACCAGTTACTACCGTCTTTTGCAAATACATCGATGCTGGAGATAATGTACTCTGCGCTGCTTAAGATATTTGCAGTGATAATGTCTTTTGAACCAAATAGATAACGAATAAAAGGCGAATTGAACAACTGTGTTCGAAGTTTTCCAGTTTCATTGTGTTCTAAGGTCAGGTTAATGTTTATCTGCACTCTTATTCCCCGATATATCTCAATGAGGTTTGTAGTCATTCGAAGCATATCATCAAATGCATTCTCGTAAGCGTCTTCGATACTTCCAATGATTTTTTTGAACGTGCGACTAAAAACAAGAATTGTACCACCGTGCAACGACGACATAAGAGAAAATTTACCAGAGTCAAAATCATTTGGCAACTGGTCGATTTGCATCGGGAGGCTCTCACTTGCACCACCAGTTTGTACGTTCGGACAAGTATGAAGAGATAGATCGGTCCAAGCGGTACCACAACGGGCTATGAGAACAATATAATAATATTTTTTTATTTAAAAGCTTTTTGAGACAATAATGGACTTCAAAAATAAAACAAACCGCATAAATGGCAAGTGGAATTATGATCATCATACTGCCGGTACTGGAAGAACACTTTTCCGCACGATTCGTACGTGCATGTAAATTTACGCCCCATTGGTTGCATTCGTGAACGATCCGGGTCGGCAAATACATCAATCTTTGGGTTTGACAGTTGTGCTTGTGCCATTTTGAATGTGAGGAAGATTCGCAATAATTAATTTTCTTTCAAATCCAATCGGATCGCCGGCGTTGCAAGTTTGAAAAGTATTCACAGTCCTCTAGGATTTTTGATTTCTCTACAGACGATATGTTGTAGTCCAAGTTAAACAAATCAAACTTTAACAACAACGCGAACTCGTTTAGTGAGGTTTTCTCGTAAATAAATCGCTGATGTGCAAAAATCTGTTTAGTTAAATGTCGTTGTTTGTAGAATATCTCGTATCCTCGTATCGTATCTTTTAAAATATTTATACAATGAAGTTCAAACCAGCTATTTTTCTGTGTCGGGCTTTTCTCTGTAAGTTGTCTCCAATATGTAATGTCCTCTTGAATTTTTGAACAACGATAACACAGTTTGGGAAGGGCGAGAACTACTGTAGACAGAATGAAGTTGGACAACGAACAAACAATTGTACTACAATTAGAACAGGGAAAACAATTGTGATCCAAATGCATTTTTATATCCAATTCCAATTGTCAAACTTATTACTTCCCTGTGTGTTGCATCATTTTTCAGCATCTTGTAATCGTTTACAGTCTTTTACCAAGTTTTGAACGAGAGCAGCTTTCATATTATAGCGATGGTTTAAAACGTTGTTTTCTAAAATGTATCCAAATTCAGCGATACTTACTTCTGAATAAATTAGACGCTGCAACAAAAAGTTTTGTTTTTTCTTATCTCTGTTTTGAACTAAACGCTCTGTTTTCGCAACTTCTAATAAAAAGATGTGTAAATCCCAAATGTCAAAATTTTTTAGAGTCCCAGTATACTTGGATATTCTTATGCACTTTTCGATTCCTTCACGCGAATTTCTACAGAAATCACAAAACTTTAAACTGTTGTCGTTTGAGATTTCACAAATTCCAACGGTTTTCTTATCATTAACACAAATAATAATTTGGCAATCACAGCAGCTGAAACACTCGTGAAGAAGTTGCATTAGGTTACTGACTGGATCTCCTGTTCGTCTAATTTAGCTTTTTTTGAAGCCGGTCCTCCGCCCTCCTCAAAGTCACTTTCACTCAAAACCCCAAGACGGATCAGTTCTATTTTCTGAAGATGAAAGTCTTTCAAGAAATGTGACCCTCTGAACCGTTGTATATCGAGCGTATCGTCCTCAATTAAAATTTGGTCAATACGGGCACAACGTGATAGAACTAAATACGAGTACGACGAAAAAGGTTCCCTCGCCCCAAGATAAATGTTACAAAGGGGAAGTTGACTCCCTTGGACTCTGTATTGAAAAGAAGGCATAAATGTAATTCATATTTTTAAAAAGCGCAACGAAAGAAATCAACTACCTGTGGGACGTAATCGCAAAACCGCTTCTCAATGGAAAAAACGACACTCCGAATTTTTGTTTTAAAATTTTGTCATAGAAGTAATCCTTCACTAATGGTATAGGGACCCCACCGTGTACAGTTTTAAACTCCCAATCGTCAAACTTTACCAAAATATATGCTGGATACCCGGGTTCTGTCTTTCGAAATATTGCTTTGATTATGATTCCGCGTCTACCGGTGACCAGAGAATGGCTTATCGCCAGGTTTTGCGTTAAAAAAACGATCGCCCCTTCTGCTATCAAAAGCGGTTGTCTGAACGAAGATATCGGGTTCGGTGGGCTCTGGATAGTAGAGATGCTTAAAGTAGGTTTGTTTAAAGACCGAATTTTTTTATTGCAGTGCTCTTCGACGAGATAATTTGATGGAAATATCCGAATACAGTCTTTAAACTTTTCAATCTCTGCCGGTGATAAATTGCAACGCTGTCGCGATTGTAAAAGTTTTAGTTGTTGATGTGTTAATTTTCGAATTCTAACAGCATCCAACAACTCTTGGAACTGTGGACTATGCTTCTGTCTTTGATTTTCGGTTAATACAACGGACTTGAAGCTTTTATAAACTAAAAGTCCTTGCCTTGCAAAATGCGGAAGTCGACTTTCTTCAGAATAAAAGCAATAATCGCCCGGTGGCTTGAGCTGAGAAACGTCGCCGAGACATATTATCTAATTAAATAATGATACTCAGTAAGCTAATAAATCCATTCGCAAGATAGTATAAATATTACCGACAATCCTCCTAAGTACTCTGAGCTCTTGAATATTTTTTGCAATGTAACATTTACATAAGATAGGAAAAGGGTGCCCGCCAGATAAAATTCGTCCCATATGAGATAGTCCAGATTTCTGATTTTATTTCTTACAGAAGTTGACAACTGTTGGACTCTAGCAAGAGTTTGAAAATCTGGTGAATGTGGAGTTAGTCCAAACAGCGAATGCAACGTAATCTAAGAACAAATATTTACTAAGAGTTTGCTTTCAAAATAAAACACTTGAAAATTGTCTAACACCCTGAACTCCGAATGCACTGTTCCCTGTTGGTGCTACAGTTTGATATTTTTTGTTGTGAAAGTTAAGTAGCCGTGTTATGCATGAAATCAGATACGACTTTCCACTACCTAACAATAAAACCATACTTGGATGTTAAATATGTATGGAATGAAATTAACCAATCTTACCAGCTGCACCGTTGATAAGTAGATGTAATGGTTTTTTGGTCTTGTTCCTTTTGTTTTCAATTATGTTTTCTTCTACCAATGCAAGTACCTTCGATTGTGATTTAGAAGGGAAGAATGTTAGCTGTCTTTTGTTCGCGATTCTATTTGACTGTTTTCGGAGGTTGGGAATAAACGACTTGAGTTTGTTAATACCGATTTCGTCAAATTCTCTACAGTTTGAAATCCAGTCGAATTCAATATCTATTGCTCGATTTCCCAGTCTGTCTGTATAACTCATTCCGGTTCCTTAAATGAGACTGCTCTGAAAATGTGAATGCACGGAGACTATTTATACAATTTTAAACATACAGTATCTTATCTGAGTCATTCTAATCACCAAAAAATATGTTACAAAGGTTTGCTGGTCATGCTTTTATCAACAGATTCAAATGTTCGAAACTTTGAATGACATGTTGGCATTTAATGTATTCAAGATTTCAAATATTTGAAACCTTAGAATGTTTGAATCTTTATTGATCACTAATTTCAATTGAACACACAGCTGCAAAACAGCTTAGATTATAATCTCGTGGGGTATAAATGCCAAGGTTTATTTTGTTATCATCATTAACATCCAGTCAATGGATTACTATCCACCTGTTTAACGATGGATAGCATTATAGAAAAGCTCAAGTTCTATCAACCCACTACAGAAGAAGACGTCTTGCCATGGAGAAGAGAATCTTTCTACAGAACTTTTGACACTTTTAGCATGTCAGAGGTGTTAAAATTTCGAAAATTTTACGACGAGAAATCCCAAAAGTGGATTTTGTACTTTGTTAAACTGTACACTGACTGTGTTTTGGATTCATTTAACGAAAACATTTACATGTTCATGACATTTGACGAGCTGGCAGACGTTTGCAGGGATTTATCAACATTTCTTGATCCAATATCAAAAGATGACAAATCCATCTTCCCATACAGTTTAATGGATTACCCACATTCCGATAATCCACAAAGGTTCTGTGCCCATTTCTGGGAGGACGAAACAGTCAAGCGGACATCAAATAATAGATTTTTGATGAAGCCGTATGGAAAAAGGAAGCAGGATAACCGGTATCATTTTGTAATTCGATACTTTTCTCGGAGTGCCGGTAAACCATTTTTTTCCGGTGACGCCCTGACATTATATCAAGGGGACAATTTGGTATTTCTTGAAACCCTACAAAGGTTCCTATATGATTTTAAAACAAATGTTTACTGTTTCTGGAAATCGGAACAATTCTACAAACAAACACTGCAGACAACCCCAGATGGGTTCGGAATTAAGAAGATCTACTACCCATCTGAAAGAGCATGGAAAATCTACTTGATACGATATTCGACTTCAAGCGGAGACATCAGAAATCGTCACGCATATTTCTGCTTAACTCCTTCGCAGATTGAAAGCATGAGTCTTCAGTTACACAACATGGTCTACAATTTAAAAAACCATGAGCAAGCAAGAATTCTGATTAATTCGATATCGTTCCCAACAAAATTCACAGAGTCATACAGACTAGAAGAATCATTCTGGAGCGTGGATTCTGTCACTAAATGTGGAAACATCTGGATGAAAATCGACATTTGTGATTGTCCAGAGCCGATATGCACTAAAGTCGTTTTAAGAATTATTCAACGCCTCAACCACGAAGACATTTTAGACTCTGAAAGGATGTTCCTCCAATTAGACGACTGCGAGATGCTAATAAATGTGTTTCTCAAAACGTTGGACGAAATACACAGACATTCCAGTGATGTCCAAAAAATCCAGAATTTTCTGACTCTGGATTTGCCATCTGGACTTTGAATTTTTAAAATTTACAACAACAAAAACTATTTGAAACTTTGAAATAAAATGAAATTGTAAATACAAAATCTTCGTCATATTCTGTGTATAAAAGGACGGCTTTTTCGTTTTCAAGTTAGTCTATCTCAATACTTGCTAACTTCATATTCTCCCAAGAAATGCCTAAATTACACTCAAAGGCAAAACGAACTAGAATTTATCCTTATCAGCATATAAAGCCAAGCTCCTCTTTAACAGCCGCCCTCGAAATGCAAAACGCAGAATCTCTTACAAACAGCACAGATGGGACAGCTGCTAATTCACAAGATCAAGGTGGGCTGGAAATAGAAAAGTTCATTAACTTGGATAGTCCACTTATCGTTGAAGACCATGTGGGCATTACACATGTCACTGAAAACGACAGTGACTGGAAATTCGAGGAATTTTTTATGGGGCAGAATGTATGCACAATCAACAAACTTTTCATCAAAAGGTCATTTTCCGCACAGTCTCTAGAATGGACCATATACATGATGAAAAAAAATACATTCAAAGTCAACGGAGAGACGGTTAAGAACACCTACATTAAGCTGAGCCTGTTCGAGCTGCCAGAATTTACGAATATGCTAAGCCATGTTACAAATGAGATTGCAGCAACTGCAAAGAAGAATGTCTTTGACCTGATTCCAACCTTAAAATACTCCATCCATTCAGATATCACAAGCTCCACTGATCCAGATTTTTGGCATGATGACATTTCAAATGCACTGACATCTGGAAATCTCAAGACCAGGGCCGTACGGAAATCAAACGGTGCATATATCATCAGGTACATTAACAACATGCAAGCATTTAAATGTTTAAACGATGGTAAAGTGAATATGGTTATTATGCTATTTCAGAATACTGTGCCCTGTCACGTCCACATCTGAGGAATACAGTTGGTTGGGTCCTCAAATTGCAATGCCACTTTCAGATTGTCTGGTATTGGTCAAAGTATTCCGAGATTTTCTGAGTGATTATACAACGGAAGTCCCCATCAGGAAATAAATTAGATGAATGAGAATGAAAATAATATGAAAAGTAGTCAGACCAGTGGCATGTAAACAGTTTAAGTCAAATAAAAATGAAATTTTATTTTAAAATTGTATGGCACTTTATTTTGATCATATATTAAAAATGCATTCGAATTATTATGGAATTTTTTTTAATTATCATTCCTCTCTCTGCACGATTACTGAAGTAGTACGACTTGGTTCAATTTCCATACCATCTCCACCATCTACTTGGTCCTCATTGTCCGCCTCGTATCCGGCTTGGGGTTGCTCCCTTAATCGTGTTCGAGGTTGTGGTACAGTTCCCTCTGGAGAAGCAGATCCTGCAGCCCTTATTAGATCAAGCTGCGTTTTTAACGCGTTGCGTTCGCCCACAATTCGTATGTAATTTCTCCCCATGCTCCAAGATCTCCTTCCTTGGATTGTTAAGTTTTGCATGATTGTATCTTGCAGGGATTGTATGCATCTAGTCAAGTTCTCAATTCGCTTGTCTTTAGAAAGGCTTTCATCAGACGTGTTACTCCATGCCCTTCTCAATTCATCTGAGCAATCACAATGTAGCTTTTTTATTTCGGCTTTTAGTGAGTTGATTTGATCGTCTTTATCAATATGGTTCCAATTTGACTCCCTCAATTGGGATCGCAAAATGACATCCTGTAACGTAAAAAAAATTAGTATACATCTCAGTAATGCATTTTCGGGATTTTCACCTCTGCGTTTGCGGACGACGTTCCAGCCTGATTACGAGGAATTTCCCCCCTTATGGTTTGAAGTTCTTCCGATAGCTGGGAAATTCGGTTTTTGAGCTGACGGTTTTCTGTCTGAAGTTTGGGGGCCTCAGTTGCCAAGGAACGAAAATACTCCAGATCTGTCTGGAGCCTACCCATGTCAATATTATACTGGCAATGTCTGGCCTCCAGCTATAAATAAATTAGTATTGAACATTTATCAGAAACAGAATTAAACATTAATAGTTGAACACTGTTAAAGTACCTTTTGCGTGTATTCAGCTTGAATACTGTCAAAACTGGAGCTGACACGCTTAGCAGTGGCTTCTCTGGTCGAAATTAGGGTCGAAATTTCTTTTTTGAGGTCGTTTATCAAAGCAGTTGGTGTCCCCATGTCGAATATCGTGGAAATCATTTTTGCCGACAATTCAGATAATTGAGCATGTTCTGGTATCGGAAAATATGTCGTCTCGTCGAACTGAAACGGAATATTTTCAGGAATAGAAAGATTAGCATGGCCCTGTGTTTCATTTGATACGGTCGACATCTTGAAGTGGCTTTTAATTTAGTTGATGGTGAAGAAGATATCTCACTGATTTTTACATTTTCGGAGGGCGAGTTTATATGGAGATTCTTCAACTATTACTCCGAGCAAACTTAACAACATGTGGTCGCATAATTATTGGAAAACATCAACTTGGCGAAGGATCAAGGGGATTAATATCAGCATTAACTTTCGAAAGTTTTTTGAAAAATACACAAATATTATTACAAATTGCATGTTCTATGCACGTAATGCATTCATGCACCATATTCTGTTGGCATTTGTTGGGCAAGACCATGTATGTAATTTGCATTATATGAAAAGATTAATTCAAGACAAGATTAAGGTTGTGTCTAGAAACGCCACTAACAACGAAATCGTTCTACATAAGCTGTCTAAGCGGCTTAGTTTTGTATTTATCGACGAAGGTTGGTTCAAATAATAATACGAGACCGTCATTTCATTCCAGTCTGTCTGCTTGCAATCAAAATATCAAAAAGTTGCGATGAGTGAATACTTGTTAGATTTTTGGCAGTCCCATAGGGAAGGATACACTTACACAATAGGGCCGAATGGTGAAAAGATCGGGGCTAAAGGTGGGAGGATTGGGAGGCCAAAGGGCAGTGTTAACGGTATACGGAAAGCCAAAAAGTTTCCTGGAACCGTGTCAGCGCAAGCAAAGGTTTCCCAAAAAGTGAAAAAATGTGTTAAAAAGTCCGACAATTTCGTAATTCCTAAGATCATTTCCGTTAGTGGAATCGGGACGAGTTCTGCAAATGTGTCTGTTTCCAACGAGGCAGTCCACAACATGGACATGGATGGATACGGGCCAATCCCGCTGCTTTCTCCGGTCGAGATGAAGACGGAGATCGAGTTCGAGTTTGACGGAAATATAAGCGAAGTAAAGGTCTTTATTATATCTTCACCTGATAATTTGTTTTAAACTTATGACTGCCTATATTTACGATTGTCATTTTTTAATAAATATTGTAGGAGCCGGCTAGTGACGAAGTTGCAGGACCCAGTTCCTCTGGTAAAATTTTGACAAAATCAATCGACTATAACGTGAGTTGTGAATTCGAAGAATCAAAATAGTAATAATAATAGCTTATATATTTCTAAGCAACCCATTTTCAATTTCAGATGGCAAATTTAAATTGCGCCTTCTCCGAAATGACGGGCGCCGTAACCGGACACTGGGATGGACTGCAACGTCGGCTGGTTGCCTTAGAGTCCTCGGTCACCCAGCTTGACGCCCCTATGAGGAGGCCAACAGTCGAAGTGCGGCCGGCGAAAAAACAACTAAATTCACTATCCGACTCAATTAAAAAAATCCAACTCGAGCAGGGCAGACTTGCTGACGACGTTTCCAGCGTATTAAATGGCTGGAACGTCGTCACAAGAATATTGGCTCAGATCCAGTACGAACTGAATTCAAAGGGAAATTCGGTTGCTGGGAAGATGAAGATCCCTGTCATTATCCGTCGGAGTTCCCGAATTCGCAACCCAGCCAACTTTTCTGATTTTATTATTTGATTGAACCATCTGTCATCATTTCACGATTAGAATGTGTCATTGGATTAATTGGTGTTCTGTTTGGCAAATGTCATGTTGGTAAAAAAATAAATTGTAAATGTAAATTATAGGAGGATATTATCTCACTACAAGACATTGAGATTTTGGAACCCCATTTTTTAGATCATTTACTCCCTATCATGTGGCAATGGCATACATCATTCATAT
>JAQFZA010001079.1:0-10955 GCA_034695115.1 Desoria olivacea
GACCACGGTCGTGAAAAATCAAGGTATAAAAGTAAACAGAAGAATGTACACAAATTACACCTTCATAAATACATGTCATAAATATGCACCACAAGGGTTCATTAGATATGGCTTTAAATGCTTTAATAACAATCAATAGTCCATTCTCTCCGAACAGTCTGTCTGCCCTTGGCTTAGGAAACGTCGTACATATTTGGACTGGCCTAGCCTGTTCATATATAAGTCCGTCTTGCCGTAATTGCTTGCAAATAATACCGGCCTTTGGCTAAATTAGCATTCAATTTGCCCTTTCTGAGGACACGTAGTACATACATTCATATATACAATGCATATACATGCAAGCACAAGATAATGTACAATACCAACACAGCATAAGGCATCATAATAAGGAGTTCTAATGCAGTTTTACTATTTCCCCGAACCGTGTTTACTTATGAGCTAATAATACCAAAGTGCTTTTTAGTCCCTGAGTTTGTGTGCTTACTTGACTTGGCTTCAACTTAGCCTTTTTACTTCGCAGAACTTATCTGCACCTTGGCCTTGGTTTCTTTTCCATGTGGAGGAGAAAGAAAGACTGTATAATCTATTTCATTAATTTTGTTCTAATACTTCATATACATAGAGATATCAACTGTAGGCCCTCCGAAGTACATAACAGTAGTATCTTACTTTTCCATGATATCAGATATCATGCCACACAATAATAATAGTCCTCGTAAATACCTAATACATAATGCACACACACACATAGTCAGGATCAGAAGGAAAATTGAACGAACAAGAAAGTACATTGTAATCACTAAGGAAAATCTCATTTGCGTGACCACTAACTCTTCGATTTTGACAGGGAGGATAGAGTCGGTAGATTGGGATTTGAGCTTCTGCTTTCTCAAGATTACAGACCATCCACATACTGCAATTTAATTATCCTGAATGAATCATGACCTTAAAGCCGAAAATCCTCACACCCTAAAGCCTCCAATGGATGACCCTGTATTAATCTGAATCTGCCACCCATATATCATTTACACCTCCTCATTTAATATCCATATTCCGTACTCTCAGGACAATGCATCTCCCATTCGTGATCTTACGTGGACTAGAAGCCGTAATGGTAATAAAATAATAAAACTTAAGAAACGGAGCTCTTTTACAAAAAGCCGACGAAGAACAAATTGCCAAATTGATGGGTTACCCCTTTATAAATCTTACTGGCACACGAACAAACCCAAAACCGTAATTATCATCAGGGGCAGATCACACATCACTTACCCATGCCTCTCAAACATTCCGCAACTAGCTTTGGATTCCAAATAACGCTAAGCTTTGATCTCTAATGTTTCTTCTTATCCTGGATCTACTCGTTTTTCTACTAATTTACTTCACGAGTGGCATCTGGGCTCAATTTATCATGTCCAATTATGTCTGGCTTAATTAGGGAGAAATAACAAGCTTTTGTATACATCGATACATCTCAATGTCACTTTTTAAGACGATAGCTCCATTATTTCTTACATTTAAACTGTAAACCTATGAATTCCTTGAGCACATTCTAAGTTTTTTAAACTGGAAATTGGATTAGAATTTGAGGAATTTAGTGCCTACAATTACGCAGACTTTCCAAAGTCGTGAGTAACTTGCAAAGATTACACAACGCACTTAAGATTATTGATGTTACTCCATTTTCCATTGATACTTTTAAAATGGAGAGGACAAAATCAACTACGGGAGCTACATTCATAAAAAATGGAACGATGGCAAACATTCTATAATACCCATTTTAACAAAAGGGAAAAGTAGCAAGTAACGTGAATTTTGAATGCGGATAGAAAAACAGAATATGATTGATGAATCGAGTGATCAATCATTTAACTGTAGAATATCATTTCGTATTCTGGAGTGCAAATAATGAAGGAATATTTTGAATACCAAACATACACCAAAAGCCAATCTCCTCCTTTACAGGTCCTGCTTATCCAAGGTAACTCCCCGTATCTAGGAAGTGGCAGGTCTTTTTCAAAGGCAGCTTATCATTTTTTAAATTCTATGTGAAACATTCCACATGGTATTAACAATCAGGTATATATTAGCCTTTACTTCTCTTACAACAGCTAACTTTTATGAATGCATACCTACAACAAAGTATGGATGGGAGTATGAAGTTTTGTATTATTTATAGAAACCGCAGGGTTCTAATATTAAACTGGAGAAGGAATTCATTCACTCTGAAAAGCCACCTGTTTTCCAATTAAATACCAAACCTCCAATAATTCTTAGACTTCTTTGAAGCCTAAAAGTACAGCACAACAACTATACTTTAAACTAGAGATCTCATATAACTGATGAGAATTGCTCCAAAGGTACTACGACTCCAGAGGTTTAGCCCATACATACTAAAAGAGGTAGGTTTGACTTGACGTAATCGTTTGTTCTTATGTGTTGAGGAATTTTATAAAGAAATACCTCAGATGGGTGGATCCCGTCCCATAATGAATTCAGAATTGAGCCATCATAATCATACATTCACGATACCTGTCCCTCTAATCAAGATGGGATTCTCCATGTACAAAGAAAACCTCTTCCGAATAAGTCGGTAGTTATCTGATAACTTCAAATCCTCTTTTTCTTCAAGAGCCGAGCCCCCTCATTCTCATAAACGGATTATGTATCGTTGACTGATTACTCGCATACATCCCAAAACTTATTTAACGAATTCCTCGGAGCTCGAGTTTGACTTTGAGAAAACTGAGTCAAGAGTAGTTTGTGGCTTTTACGTGTCTCCATACGAAACTGTCAAATCTACGACTTTTAATAAACGACATATTTGTGGGCTGCATTCTACATTCTAAAAGATGATTGAGAATTCTGGCAAAATAAGATTTACATTGTAGAATCTTGTTGGGGAATCGAATTTGAGGATTTTCGTGCATCGTAATTTACAAGCAATCTGCAATTTCCCTAAAAGTTTAAAGAAGTCTTTCTGCCATCGGTTCAGAGCTCAAAAGCTCAAAAACCTTACAAACTTCTGCACGAAAATTATGTACGCTAAGGTTGAACTATCCTATATTGCAGATTTTACAGTTCTTTTCCACTGTAATGTTCATTACGAAGTAGCGGCCCTTTTCATATAACGAATTCACAGAAGAACACGTAACCTAATTTCCAAACTAATATATTCCTGTCTACTTTTCTCTATATAGTTCTTGTCATAGTCGGTGTGTCCAAATTCCAAAAGTTCCTTTCTGCTTCGCTTGCCCCGAGCAAACTTGGAAAAGGAAGATGAAATCTAAATTACAATTCTGTCTGTAGGTCATTACATCTGCATAATTTATATACATTACGTATGCTTGCATTTAACAATTTACTCATTCCGCATGATGTCATCAAGATCGCAAAGATTCATTCATCTATATTTTTACATTTTAAAATATCTTATACATTGTACTCCACATTCCGAAAAGGACGCCTGACTGAACTAGGTTACACCATAGCACACATTTTCGTTTCTGACAGTTGAAGTTTGACATCAGAAATTCGATATTTAACTTTTTGTACTTACACAAACTGTCCTCATTATCAATTGTATGTCTTTAATTTAGCTAATGGCACTGCAGCAGGACAAATTAAACCAATGTCACTGTAAAGCTCAATCCGAATACAACGCAAGAAATCCTGCATGTGCAAAGATGCCTTGAGAACTTGAAATAATTTTATTTCTCAACACGAGCCAAGCTCATTAAATGCATAATTCAAGACAACAGACGGATGTTTATACAAAACCAGCAGTTTCATGCAATGAATGCATCCATCTGTTCCACATAGAAAATGGGCTTTTTCACATTCTAGCTTATACCAACTCTGCACTACTACATCTTACAAAATAGTCCACACTAATACATCACTTTACTTTTACATAATATATAGACCAAGCCATAGAGAATTAAGCTTTTCCCAAGGAGAAAGAGCCTACGTTTTAGTTAGAACAAGCAGTATTTTTTATAAATGAGACAGATGAACTCGTATATTAGCCTAAGCGATGGGTAATTTGGCCTCCAGGAATGCTTAGATTCTGACTTAAATCCCTTCTGAATTGCAATGCGGGTGATGCACTTAATTTCTTGTCGTCTGACTTACTACATAGTCAGCTCAGGAGGGACAGCCGTCTTCTGTTCTTAGAATACTCCTAACCCAGTAACTACTTACATTAAATGCACCTTTTCTCTTACTGGTAGGAAAGCAAGGCGTTTCATCGCATCTCGGAATTTCCTGAATTAATGGATAATGGACGAGATGAGAGAATTGATGCTCTTTAAAGACGAATAAGTTGTAATGACATCAAGACGACGCCCTTAACTATCTCCAAGAAAACTAACATTTTTACACCATCACCACCAACATGTAACAACCACCACTAAATACTAATATTAAGCCGAGCCAGCAGTTCACTTTTATTTTACAACTCCCTTCTTTCATCTCGACCTTCCTTCCTCCACTTCTTATCATCCGTCAGCATTCAAAATTCAACACCACCACCACCAGCACCACCAAGACATATTATACCACCAGCCAGCATCTATAAATCTACATCCATCTAATCTATCTTCAATTCCCATCCCCTAATATACTGTCCTTTTAGATACTAAATATCTCCTTGTGTGAGACTAGATGCGTCGCAAAGGAAATTCATCCGACTAATCCTACTGGATAGCTCTGCCATTTCCTTCCGGTGCATTTGGCTTCATTCCTAGATTTTCGAACACTGAAACACCAGCAGAGGAACTCATGACTCCTTACAACCCATTTTTTGCACAATCATGAATCAATCCAATCTTAAACCAGCCCACTATACTTTAGTTCAAGGTTTCCCTTCCTTCGCTTACAGTGATAATAAAAACAGCTAATTTTTCTTGTCTTAAGGACCTGCTTAAAAATTCATTCCATCACCTCTTTGTCAGCAGTCTGTTAATGGCTTATATAGAGTGACAAACTGTCAGAAACGGTATGCTACATTCTTGCAAGGCAGGCATTAGATATTTGGAAGTGGAATGTAAGCCACTTGGACCGTTTGACTAAAACAGGAAGGTCAATTTCGACTTTCTGACTCACTGGCGCCGACCTAATCTCGAGCGTTTTGGGCATTTTTTGCATCCAAAGAAAGTTAAGAAATGACACAGATGCCTTTATGGGCTTGTACGTTGTTTCTGCGTATGTTTGCAGTGAATATCTACATCCACCATATCTAAATAACTAGTTTATTATGCTCTGCGTTTCAGTATATTAAGCTCGAATGAGGAAGAGGAGGATGTCAAGGTAGTTTGTATTTAGCCTTTTGAAGCTGCTATTCAGCGTTTAGAAATTCAGAACTAAACCGACGCCTTGGTATGTCGGGATGTTCCTTGTGTCAATGGAATGTGAGAGTTAGTGTGAGATAGGGTTGAAAGAATGTGTGACTGGCTGCAGACGCTGTGGTGGCATATGAATTTATGAACTCTGTATATAAAGTGCACGGGCGGCTGGGTCAGTACAATGTTCCACAATGTTCTGTGTATTATGGACATGGTGTTAAGAGAAGTGTCATGGAAAAACGTGATTGAAAAATGAAGAGAGAAAAATTTGTTTCAAATTTGTTGAGTGACTCGGGATATGCCATGTGGTTGGTGGTAGTGGTACATTTGTCTATCCATGCCAATGGCGTCTGGCCAACATATTTCACTTGTCAGTCAGAAACGGTCACAGGAATTTTTGAGAGCTTTATGGGAAAGTGGTGCATGAATGAGGATGAGGAATACGAACGGGTGGCCCTGGTGTTTATACATACTTACTACATACATTCTATATGGTTCTGGATACAGGGGACTGCTGCAATGCTTGGCGATTGGTGATATGATTATCTTTATTTCCAACGGTTCGTCCATACGTTCGCTGGGAATCAATTTTCCAAATTCAATCACTCGGCAAATCTAATCCATTTCAGATTGCCTTTGCAAAGCATGGATGACCCTTGTAGAGAGAGAAAGTGTTTTTGGTTTGCTAAGTGAACTGTGGGACCGTGAGCCCAGTTTACAAAGTAACATTTTTCTGCGTCAATAATTCCTTGGAAAAGAAAGTGCTGTCCCCTCCATATAAAATACATAGTACATTACATATAAAATAGCCTGTACTTTATTCCTTCGCATATAGCTCATATCACACATCGGTAAAGGACAGTCCTATCTTCCCATGGCCATGTTGAGAAGAAGAAAGTTTTTGAAAGCAGAGAAAGTCTCCAAAGCTGTTTTCTTTTTAGGTCTTTGAGAGTGGAATGCACTATACATTGGCTGGTCGTAGGTGGCTTAACAAAAAATATCTATAGCACAGACAGACAAGGCCATCAGATGCTGACACAACTGACAGAAGTACATCATCTTCGGCAAGGAAATTCCAGCCCGAAAAAAATTGCCACCTACCTTCTTTCTACACCTACAACCTTTAGCTCAATGGAGCAGTTCTATATATATCTAAACAAACAAATAGACAAACTTCTCAAAAACTGCTGTCCTCCCGATGTTCTGTATTGAACATAGTTCGATATGTTCTCACAAAAGTATTTGTATATTGGTTTATATACTTTCTGCTTAGGTTGTCTGTAGAAATGGCAAGGCTGAATGAAAGGCATGGAGGCGAAAAATTGGATGAAGAAGTGTATAAAAGGAGACTCACATTGATACAATTCTTTTCACCCTCAAGTCCTTTTCATATTAAATCTGTGTCTGTCAGCAAGCACTCTCATCTTCCCTTCACTAAGCCTGGTGATACATGATACATTTAATGCATTATGTTATTATCGAAACTGTTTATCGTACACACTGTACAGCTCAAAGCCTACCAAAATATCGAAACATACCTGGAAAAAAATAAAATCGAAATAGAATCAGACAGGAAAAACATTGCGCAAACAAATTTTGACCTTGGTCGTTATTTGTACAATCACAGTAAAGTATTTGCATGAAACAAGATTTTGTATTGCAAAGCCATATAAGATAACAAATCCAATAAACTCTGCACTACACACGACGACGTCGAATTGCCATGTTTTTGTTATTACATTTCACCAAAATCAAATTGTCTTCAACTGCCTACAGGACTGCCAAAAGGTTTGAGGTACTAAATGTAATCTATGCATATTTTCTATTGTAGTCATAAGAGGATTTTTTTTACTTGGAATGACCAGAGGGGAAATTAAAATTACAAACAGATATAAATTTTTAAGAGACTCATTACACTGAAGAAGAACATCCTGAACATCTTCAACATGGAAGGATGATAATCCCATTAATTTTATTTAATAAGCAGTGTCGACAAGGCAATTCTCATCATGTTCGAGGCAGGCTTGTAAGACGTTCTTAAAGGATGTGAGGAAAGGAGGTTTTATAGGTTTTATGTTTTTATGTGAAGTAGAGGTGCCGAGTTGAGTTGATGAAAGGAAGGAGTGGGATTAAAGCTAAGGTGTTGACCGACTAATCCTAATGACGAAGGAGATGTAAGAGCAAGTGTTTAATGGGACTTTTGGAAGTTAGAAACGATATGATAAGAAATGGCAGGGCCAGAGATTGCTTGGGAGTTGGGATGGGTGAGTGAGGACTCTGAGTTTTTGAGATGACATGACAAGGCAGAAAGCCCTTTGCTAGGACCCTTTTGAATTAGTAGGTGCCATACTCTCAATTCCATGTAGTGTCATCGGCTTGGCATACTTTTTTGTACTCATGAACGATGGAAGTACACATATCCATAATGAATGGAGCTTGAGATCTTACAAGACTTGTAAGATTGTAAAGGTCAGGTCACAGAATAAGTGTAGAACCCCATATGGTCTTCTAGCCTGCTTAAGGTAATAAAAAGGATAATGTATGTAGGCACAGAAATTTCAATTAGGTGTTGGGAAGAGAAATGAGTCTGGGACATGACGATATTCCAGCTAGGCCAGTTCCCATGCATGCCATGACACGCCAATTAAACCAGCTTTTAAAAAGTGGTCCCCATCCAACTGACCAAGAGCAATTTTTCAACAAGTCCGAATTTGGTCACAGAGTTGGTTGAAGAGGTAACTTGTGTTCGAGATCCTTATCACTTCTTGTACCATATCAACATCAACTGCCAGGGTTATATTAAAACACAAAAGCCTTTATATTATGCATCAGTTTATATTATAAACCTCATACCATCATTCATTGCCATTCTCTTAGAATGTCTAATGCCTCTCATTGTGCACTCGGTGAATGAAGAGAGCCTCTGAGGTTTCGAGATTGAAAAATGAGTGACAAGTGGACAAAAGGCGTATAGAAAGGCTTCTTATTGATCTGATTCACAATCCGCTATGCCATCCTTATCCTTTTTTTATAATGGTTAATGGTACTTGTACATGGAATCCTATGCCATCGTATCGGATCTCTCATAGGAGACTAACATTTTCCCAAGCCATTCTTCTATGTACATCCTCCACACAATGTGCCAATTCTACCTCAATTCCTGGGATCATTCATGCATCCCATAGTTTGCAAACTCTTGCAAATTTCCTCAGGGCTCAAATTCAAAGAATCCTCATATTGAATATTTCATATTTACTCAGTTGTATCCATGTTTGCGAGATCCACCACAGAATATTGAGTTAGGATTTTGGAATTTGTGCAAATAATGTACAGAATAAGTATGTGAGTGTCCTATGGTCAAATCCTTACATAGAAGAAATAAGCAGAGAATCTGCAACTTGCAAATCACAGAATAAAGAGTGAAAAGGATAAAAACTTGAAGGCAGAATGGAGACGCCAATTCTCTCGCAAGTTCTTTACAAGTCAGGTCTCTCTGTGGTTTTGCTTATTTGTGTTTTCAAAAGGGTTGTTGCAATAACAATGAATTCCTTTTGATTTTTGGACAAGTGAAGCTCTCAGAAGTCTCAGGAGTTGAGCCGGATCGAATGGACTTACGCTTTGGCTTGCCTATTGCTTTGCCATAACATTTTACATTACGTACTTTACGATTATTAGGGAATGTTCATTTGAGGTTTGGAAATTATGCTTTCTTGGCTGAACCTCAAACTGTTGACTGTCGACTGTCGTAAACTTGCCCTTGACTTCAAATGTTCAGCCATCAAAAGGCTTCAATCCTCATCCTATTATACACTTATTTAGTGACTGACTGACTGCCTCCTTGAGGTTGGAAGTTGGAGGTATCTTCTCCAACAATTTATTCTAGTTCTTTTTTCTTTGCATTCACAAGCCAAGCATTCCTTATCATTTACATTGTTCCCTCGGGTCCTTCATACAAAATGAATGCAAATCAAGTAGCAAATGTAGTTGGGAAACCCGATAGGGACTTGTTTTCCTTAACTTGGAAATAATACATAAGAACCTTTAACGTATACGGTAGATGCGATAGCAAGTAAGTTGTAAGTAGGCTTCTGTTCCTTCAAGAAATCTTTGTTGGAATTTCGCTGATCTTGCAGATTTCTTTACGACCAACGACTCACTTGTTCAGTCAGACGAGTCAGAATCCTAAGAGTTCCTCTGTAGCTCAAGCCTCAAGGCGAGACTCTCCACGTGTGCAAATACATTGTCACAGAATGAAGCTAACATAACACAGATAATAGTTCATACAACTCAATCTCAAATTTCCAATATAAAACCCATAAATAAAAAAATATTTACACACTCCTGTCAAATGTTTAGAAAAGGGTTGATGCTTCACAGGCAGCCTTGGCTTTAGCTTTTGCTGATAAGCATCGTGTCAAATATCTAAACCTACATACCTAGTACCTAATTGCTATCATACCTTGTATACGTACTTCACAGGGTTTTCAACTCTCCTCGGAACTGAAACTCGAGAATGTGTCATAAGCGGAGAAGGAAGTCATTGTGATAAAAATAAGACACGGTCAATTTGCCCAGGGTGGAACTACCTACTACATACCCAATACTCCATATAATATCATGTATAATATGGTTATGTATGTACTCATCCTCAGGGCCTGGACAGATGAGGTTGACTAATGAAAATTAAACGTTAAGCGAGTATTCACATGACTAACCAACCATAAGATTGCATCTACCTGTCTAACGTCTACCTGACTGCTTGCCAAAACCCACCATTATCATCCAGAAGAGTGAATATCCCATCATCCCAGGCTTGTTAATGTTGATTGTCTATAAAAGACAGACGTCAGACATGGACAGCAAGAGTTGCTCATGTAACTTGTAAAAGTATGTAAAAAGCCTAATAACAAATAGGAGATAAGGACCAAACAGCAGAAGCAGGAGGCAATAGGTGATCCCAAAAAAACAAGTTTGAAGTTCTATCATCTCAAATCCAACAAGAAATAAAACAAATACATATAAAATAGATAACTTTAGTGGTTTTATATCATGTATTTACGTCGGTCTTCGAATGTTTTAATGCTCAAAACCCACGGGGGTAACAAGCGTTTTTCAATCCTGTCCTCACATAATTCGGTGTGATGTGATGTGATAACAGCCACACCCTTCAAGTCCCTTTTTCACGCTGTTTTAAGCCTCGTCTAACAATTCTATTTCCAACATAAAATACATCAATGCACACCTGGAATCTAAACTTTAGTTTTAGAATGTCTCAGAAAGTTTGGAAATAATAAGTACATAGTTCTCCTGGATATATAAAACCATACCTTCTTTATAACTTTCACGCTTAAGTTATTTGTTTCAAAGCCAAAGAGCTAGGGCAAATCTTGAAGGCCTTTGTTGTACTTGGCACTTGTAGAGTCGTGTAGACTTGGACTTGGCGAGAAGCCTTTTTACTGTTGACTATATATCCATAATATAGCATTTTTAAGACCGCTATCGCATTCCATTTATTCTTGCGTAACGTTTTATGTTCCTATGGCTCATCCAGCTTCAAACTTCAATCTGGGATGAAAACCAAGTTAGCGGAAAATACTTGAAAACCCTTCT
>JAQFZA010001080.1:0-10954 GCA_034695115.1 Desoria olivacea
TTCAAAAAATGACGTTGATTTACATACGGAAAATCTCATTTCCAATTTTATTCAAATGGATTCAAACTCAGCCTTAAAGATTCCAAATAAAGCTTTTGGAGGGTTTGACGGTTTTATTGCAACTACATATACTTTTGAAGGACTCGACTGTTTTAGGTAAACGTAACTTTTGGATGGTTTTACGGTTTTAATGCAACTAAATGTAACTGTTGTTTGGAGGGTTTGACGGTCGTAAGGCTACTACATTGAATGGTTTATATATAGATGAAATAGATGAAAACTAATGAGCCTGTAAGCTGTAATTATGATATGACTAGGTCAGCAATAATAATACCTCTCAAGATTATCATCAGATAGTTAAACAAATTATTTTTATAGGTTATTCAATTTATTTTATCTAGCAAAGCGAATTAGCCAAAAATCATAATTATAAATGAAAGAGATTTGGTAGTACTTAGTTTTTATTCACCAAACCGCAGTTTCTTGATAACCGGTGTTTTAAACATTTAATGTATGTATTATGTTAATCAACTTTTTAAGCTTTTTGAACTAAGCAACTAGACAAGTTTCCACTTGGTATGGCCAGAATTGGTTAGAACCTTAACCTAACTACCTTAAACTAATTTCCTTAACCTAGCCTCTTATCCCCGGATGATGTAGTTCCACTCAACAATCCTACCAAAGCTGCACTATTGTTCTTGGAAAGAGGTGAGCAGATTTCTGGCTAATTAATAAATAAATTTCCACTTGGAAGGACGGGTTGGCTGCTCATACTGCTTGGTGGTCATGACTGGGCTAAAATGCCGTCTTCACCTCACCTGTCGGTTTTATTATTGTAAGAGGGGATGTATTTAGTTACGAGATTTTAGGATAAGTTTTGGAGTTAAGAACATACCTGTAATTTTTTCTATGGGCCTTGACGATGTCGGAGTTGCCGTTTCCGGAGTCTGCTTGGATACTTTAGTAGGTTTATGTGGTCGATTTGAGCAGCTAAGACCAGGTTTTATGGCCTGTAATATTTAAAAGCATAATTTAAATAACATGTTTTGAAACTGTTTTATATTATTTCAAATTTTTTATCGCAGCTGTTTATTTCTTCACCTCTGCATTTTCATATTCTCTCATTTTTGTTAAATTTTGAAATTCTTTGTTCAGGTCCTCTAATTCCTTGGTTTTTCTGTCCAAATCCAACTTCAAAGCCGTAGTGTTTTTGAGCAGAATTTGAATGGTTTGGTCCGAGTCTTGGTACACTTGAAGCCAAAGGAACTGTAAAATGTAGTAAAAATATATTTATTAAAATATGATTTACACTGCATATAGATTTCATTGTTGAGTTTAAAAAAGTTTTAAAGATATTGTACTTATTTTAATATCAAAGTTAAAAAGTAGTCAATAAAATATATTACAATTGTACAACTTACGGACAGGTTTGTTGTTGTTAGAAGTAACACCACGAATTTTCGGAGAATAGATGTAATAATTGCTTTCCCAACATACGCGCATACTAGACATAAGGCGAAGATTCGAATAAATTCAAACAAGCTTTCCGTAGGTGCGAATTTGTCTTCCTTCACATCTGTTCCAAATCCAAGTTAAAATTAAAATAACGGTTTAATAATGGTTTGTATGTTTGTTTATTCAAGAAGAATATTCAAGAAGAATATTCACGCGAAGATCAATTTGCATTTCCCTTGATGGTGCTACAATTACGATGTGGTCTGCTGATTTGGCGATTAAAGGTGGATTAGTGTCGCTGATCGTATTAAATTAATGTTCATGCACTGATCAAAAAGATAAAATTACTTGAGAAGCTGTCGTGTCAAAATATGACCACAAGTACAAACCGACGCGGTGGATACGAACGGATTGAAAATCGAAATCAATTGGAATTGTGAATTTGACTCCAAGGAGTAAAGTCGTGATTGAATATTAAAATATGAACAGATTGTCTCCAACAGTGTAATTCCTTCAGTTTAAGTCAAGCAAATCATAAATAATTAATGTAGACAGACTTTCTTCACGTACCGTCTATTCTCCAATGTCCAGCAGCACCCCAAGATGTTCTGATGCCAAAATGAGTTATGAGAATGGGCTCAGGGTTTGTCCATGACAGGAACGGTTCGGCTTCACCGTCACGGTCAACCTGGAAAACGTAAAAATGAAAACATTACACAAATGCTAATTATTTCACGGACTGGAAATGAAATAAGAGGGGAAATTGCATGGGAATTCATCTGCATGAATAACTGAATAAATATTTGTGCTGCTGGTAATTGTAATAAACTTAAGCTTTTGAGACTGGAAGCAGTAATGTCTATTTTAACTTTTTACAATTTGATTATGTATTGCAACCTGTCTGCCATAGCAAGTCAAGCATATCATCTTAATTAACTGAATGGAAGTCTTACTTGTACACTACCGTAGCTGAGCTTCACCCAGAACTTCTTGAACTTGTCACCATTGACAGCCCCCTCAACCGCGGCCTCTGCAACATCGGGCTTTTCTTTATTTAATCGTAAGGCAGATTTGGAATTGCCCCATCCACCAAGGAATATTTCGCACAAAGGTGTATCATCAGACGGTCCGGAAGCAAATGCTAATTGGGCATCATTCTTGGCTTTTACTTCGAAATCAAGTTGAGCTCCATGAACAGGGAACCACTTGTATTCCATACTGTCCCCTGTTTGGACTTCTTTCAAACCTTTAAATTTTTAGCATCAAATTCATCAAAATATGTTTTTACTGTAAGCTTTATTACCCTAAAATCACTTTATATGACGCGTCTTATACAGGAAAAAAAGTGGTTTTTGACTTATGCGACCTATATTGGTGGGCGACTTATCTATTTAAAAATCTTGCCACATTTATTTGACATTCTCATAAATTTTATAAATTTCAATCGCTACTGAACCCATCAAATTAGTTGATTTCGGACTTGGAAATTGTTGAGAATCCATTTTAAGGACACAACAACTGACACAACAACACAACAACTGATACTGACAGACTGACTGATATTGAATGGGTATCTTTCATTTGGTATGTTCTGAGATTAAGACTGCTTAATCTTCTTAAAAGATTAGAGTAGAGCAAGATCTAAAACAAATATCTACCTACATAAACACTCCTACATTTTTACATTTTTTATGCGACCTATATTGGTGGGCGACTTATCTATCATGGTTTGATGGAGTGTATTATTTCATGACTGCGACCTATATTGGTGGGCGTCATATAAATTGATTTTAGGGTAATAGAAATATGGCACGAATCAAATCCATGAGTTGACAATAGCAGTTACTCAAAAATGCTAAAAATAAGTCATTAAATCATTGGCAGAATTTTATCTCTCTATCATGGTATTTGAGTCATGCTTAGGTTTATTATTTTATTCCGGCTTCTTTAAAGCAAATACAAAGTCTCATGTTTCATCCCCTATCAAATTCTTAGACACACGAGTACACGAAGCTACTGAAGTCTGAAAGCGTTAAAGATTTTCGAATGAATGAATTAAATCCGTATGGGATTGCCCTTCTATCAAATTATGGTAATTTAGAGAAAGAAATTCTAGAAAAAACTGAGATGCATACTTTCTAATGTCTTTAAATTGGGATACTGCAAATTCACACTTAATTTTATTTTAATCCATACTGTATTTTATGCTCTGTGTTAAGCCTGAAATGATTCGTACGCATCCTAGAAACTTAATTGATTTTATGCCATCAGTAATGTTGAGCAAATAGCTGTTTCAATAGTAAGCAGACGCCTGTCGCCCAAAGGCTAATAGAAATACAGATTGGGTCACAGACTTCTCTAACCTATTCTTTATATCTAATAGCAGGGATAAAATGTAAGAGGGTCAGAAAATCCTTTTACACTTTATGCCAGGCATTTATAGCCTTTTACTAATTAAATGCTAAATCTGTGAGTGGATCTAGTTTTCAAGCCTTGTTGCCTTGTTCAAACCTTTCGACCTTGAAATGCATTTGCAACTTGTACATCAATAAATTATCTTTGACCACATCCTTGTTCACTGAGGAATAAATTAATCTTGAAAATCTTCAATGCACTATCAACTGAACTGAAGCTTTCAGAAATATTTCAAGGACCTGACAACTCAGATTTTTGGGCTTGACTGAACCTACCAATTACAGTACTGGAAACCACAGCCTACGTTTCAAATCCTGTTTTCTGTCACAGTGAAACGAAAGAATGAATTACAGTACGTAATATACTCTACAGCATCAGGATAAAAAGGCCAGATTGACACGACATACCATCAATTTTCCAATTTCCAGTGGAACCCCAGGCAGTTCTAACTCCAAAGAATTTTATAGGGAATGGAGTATCAGTTTTCCATATGAGTAATGGCTCCGACGCTCCAGACATCCATGCCGTAATCTTCCCGTTGGAAGTCCAACTGACCACAAAAGTTCTTTCCTCGTCGGCCGACAACATTGAAGGTGTTGAAACCTCAGCTCTGTCTGGCTTCTCTTTATTAAATCGGATCGCGGATTTCGAGTTGTCCCATCCACCCAAGAAGATTTCCACAAGTGGTTGGGAATCGCCTGCCTTGGAGGATAAGGCAACGTGGGCATCGTGATCAGCCTTGACAGAAAAGGTCACACTTTCCTTCTTCACGGGGAAGAAAGTGTACTCCAGCTTATCTTCGGTATACATGGTTCCTGTGGATCATACGAATGTAAAATTTAGTCATACAAAACTGTCATATCTCCAACCAACTTCCAAAATCTATTGCAAGAATGCTCGAGAACCTCGTTTTTAAGTATTCCAAGTTCATACGACAACTGAAGATCGACATAAGAAGGATATCTCCAACGAACTTCCAGAATCTATTGCAAGAATGCTCTGAATATTTGGAGGAACTAACGGTCTATCTCGAGGATGCGGAATGAAATAACTTGGACAACTTAGACTTAGACGATGAGGAAATTGATGAAGACCTGCTGACGAGTTATCCATTACGTCTGGACTCCGAGGGCAATTTCCATAACTTGAGAAAACTTGTAGATGACAGGAACTATTCAGAAGACGCTCCTCTTTCAGAATCAGAAAATGACACTTTTCTTCGCCTTCTAAGAAATCCCTAAGGGCTGGATGGTTTAGAAATAACGATGAGGTAGAAACCAAAGCTGGCTTAACATTTTCAGCCTCAATCATCTTGCTAATTGCTAGACAGTGGAAAACATTGCAAATAGTCGACGTGTTTTACCATACAGTATTGATTCGCCTTCCAATGTGGAAAAATGATTGACACTACTCTCTGGGGAAGTATTAAGAAATAGAAATAAGTTTTGAAAAATAACTCAAATTTCAGGATGTACAGACTGTAAATATCTGGTCAGATTGTTTCAGGAATCAGAAAACTTTAGAAAGTATCAAAATTCGTTACACCATGTTTCTGCAAGTTTTCGATGCAAATTTTGTCAAATTGTCTGAAGTCGAAGTAGTTCTGAACTTTCAGGACCATACGGGGCCGTTGGACATTTCTATTTTTAAAAACTGCAACAACCTTCAGAAACTAAGGTTAAGGCTTGACTTTGACATAGGCTGTTCCACAAACCCACTACAGGACATTATTAATTTACGAGAGCTCCCGAAATGCATTAAAAGGTTATGGTTTTAGAGATTCGAAATTTCGATAGAAGAGCTAGATGCTTTCTTCAGTCAAGATGAAGAATTAGAATCTTTGGAGGACTTCTAACTTGATGGTCATGCAGGTCTGGAGAGGCTGGAATGAATGGATCCATTTTAGAAACTTCCTCGACTTGCCATTTTTAGTGCAGTGTCGATACTCGATATATGTACTGATATTTGCACGTTCACATTTATTTTTTAAAATTGTAAGATACTCGTCTGATTGTAACAATTCTTGACTTACCTAAAGCCACAATGGATGTAAGAAGTATCCACAGTATGACCATGAGTGTTTTTAAACCCATTATGATACACTTAATTATTGTCCAAATCAATCACAATCACTAAATCCCCTCCGAAAAAACTATCGATTTATATTATATAAATGAAAATAGGAACCAAAAACGACAAGAACTTTGTTTGGATGAGGCAGGACTCCTTGAAACTAAAGGCTACGTTGATGATGTTGTGCTAGGTCTTCCTTACACAAAGACAGTTCAAATGTAAAGTTTTATCGTACATACCCTCCATAATTAAAAGGTCCATACTACATTAAGGTTCAGGAGAGCAAAGGAAGGTAGGAGACTTGACTATCAGAAAATAGATTATATTATTTATGAATATGCAGGTGGACATGAAAGACGCTCTTAGATAAAAGAAAGGTAAAAAGCTCGCCTATATAGAAATAGGAGATGATAAAGAAGAACAAATGTGGTCCAATTGTAGAAATTAACGATTTAACATTTTGAGATATAACCACTACCCCAAATAGTATGCCCGCCGGTAGCTAAAGCCCCCTCTTCCACAGGGTGTCCTAGGCAATTGTCCGGGTCTTTGAATTGAAATTTCTCAAAAACTACTTTGCACAGCGGATTATAAATCTTGTTGACGATTGGGCTGTGTATGCTTACAGTGAATTGTATTACACCCCTCTGTTCGAAAGCCTGTATCGTAAACATTTAGGCCAAGATATACCATCAGTGAAAGACATAGTCAAAGTCAAAACATCGACAAAAAAATTGCTATCGAATAATATCATTTCCGGCAAATATTTTTAGGTTCCAAGATAAGGCCAAGACAATCTCATCCGTTTATCGGGATCAAATGAACAATCCGATTGAACGTGCTGTATTGTGGACGAATTTTGTTGTGAAACACAAAGGGGCACCTCAACTTCGGTCTTCTGGAAGGAATTTAAATTTTATTCAATTTCATTCCATCGATGTTATTGCTTTCATTGGGGTTTTTCTATCCGTCTTACTTTTGTTGCTAATCTTTATCTGTAAGAAAATAGTTTCAAAATGTTCAAACTCAAACTCATATATCTAACTATTATGCATATGGCAACAGCAATCATTAGCTACAATACACCAATCCATAAAAGTCTGCATTTCATCTAAATGTATCATTTTCCAGGATTTAGAAGACTTCGTATCCGGATCACCCAACGGATTTATTTACTGCAGTTTTGGAACTGTAATTTCCGGATCTATTCTTCCAAATAAAATAACTAAATCAGTATAGGATTTTTTAAGTGGCTGCAATTTAAAAAAAAGATTACAAAAATCTGCATCTTGGTAATTTTTTAACCTTTTTTTAAATTGCAGCCACTTTAAAAATCCAAAACTGATTTCTAAAATTGTGTGCTTATTTTTTAAGTTGAAACGTTTGCTTTAATTTAAAATAATAAAATCTGAAATCCAATGAAGACTTTGGAAGAAGCATGTGCTTGATTGAAGTGGTAAAGTCATCCGCTGGACATCCTGTAGTTAAATTAGGTAAATTAAATATTTAAATGCAGGACTTTTAGAATGTCGTGGCTTCGGTTTAGTGACACCGACCCACCGAGGGCTGCACTGCAATTTAATGGCAGACCAGTTAATTCTATGAGCTGGATACTTGTGGTTCGGGTGTACATATATGTAGTTAGTGTTGTAGGGTTCATGATAGTCATGCAAATTCTCAGGTAGGTAGTTTAAGATAATTAGGCTGGTCATCATAAGGTTTCAAAAAAGGTTGGACTGGCTCGGTTGGGAAAAATTCCAGAGTTCTTCCCTACACTAACTAACTGGAGAAGTTGTTGGCAGGGATTGTCATGCCGTACCTAGCCCTGTGTACAAGTAATCTCTTAATTGGGTATACACTAACTGCTATTGAATTCTTGACCAAGTTTGGAATCTTATAGCTGGATGCTTGTCTCATTTTTTCAAATTACAAACACTGTAATGCTAAATAATTTGTACGATCCCAATTGCATGCATATTTTGAATACTGACGGATTATTAATATTGTCTGTACTTAACTGTAACAATCATTAATACCACTACATCAACTCTTTAAATGACATGCATAGTACCGAGCAAAAATATATTACAAAGGTGGGAGATGTGTACCGTGAAATAACGTTTGTTCTACAAAGTCAATTCACGTTCAGCACTTTGTAAAGTTTGTAACGAATAGATTTTTACACAGGTTACTTGGTTACAAAATACAAACTCTACGTGCATTGCCCCAATATAGCTATTAAAAATGTAAAATTAAATACCGAGAATACTAAAACAAAATAAAAAAACTCAATAAGTACTACCTTCCCAATAAATTGTGAATTAAAATTTAGTTTGTAGTTATAGGAAGACAAATTTGCCATATTAAGATTACAATGAGCCTTGAAAATAGCAATAGTCTCCAAGAGTTCCTGTCACCTTCAGTCCCACGTGGTAGGAGTCACAGTTTAGATTTGACCAGCTCCGCCGAGACATTGCAATCAAAAATCAACTCTGATTATGTGTCCATTCTGCTTTATTTGTATAACTCTCCCAGTTACACGACTTAACATGAATCAGCTATGAAATAAAGGTTTGCTGGCATAAAAAAGGCTAAATAATTTAACCTCAAATATCTAATGAATGAAAGTCAGAACACAAATACAAACGCACATACCATAATGAAGAGGATTGCAAGTCCGTGTTAATGTTAAATAAAATGATGGCATTTGATTACGTGTTTTTTTACCTCTCCATCCTCTCTTATTCTTCAAGCTAACTCTAACTTAACTATTATATAAGTACATATACAATAGTTTTTTACAATGTTTATCTATACAAAATATCCTTGGTTGTAAGGATCGTGAGAGGTGAATCATGTAGCATAGCATGCTTACTAATTCTACAACCTAGACTAGAACCTTCAGCTGATAAAATTACAGCAAATGTGTGGCAAATTTTAAGAAAGTTCCCATTTAAACATGTAAAAAGAGAAATTGTTTTGGCCATCAAATACTTAAATTTACGGTACCTGAAATTGTAACCCTATTTTAGATTCTAAATCATTAAATTGCATTTAAAATTGCATTAACAAATCCCAAAGCACAGCAGTTGACAGTCATTCAAAGTACAAAACACTTACTTAAATAATATGTTACCTTTTTTACTCCTAGTCAAATAAATAGCAATTAAGGTTAGTGAAATAATTTAAAATGAGTCAAGATAATGATATCAAAATAGACGGTGAGATGGATTCACCTTCTAAAACTGTTCCTGATATGGAATTGGAAGAACAACCAAATTTAAAACCGAATATCCTTCAACGTGCTAGAGCAAAAGTGATTGGAAAAAGGTTTGCTAATCGTATAAATCAGCAAAATGGTTCAGAAAATCCATCATTTCCAGATAATTATGCTGAGGCATGGTATGAACTTGGAGAGCCGATTTTTATTCCGTTTTTAAAATATATGTTCTCCGTCTCCCTGTTTATCGCCGATAATTATTTCCTCGTTAAAAATACCGTAAATGCCATCAACCAGAGTAGGGAGTCGGGTCCGGATAATCCTGATGATCATTTAACTGATCCGTAAGTTCGAGCAACATTTTTACAATTTAACAACTTTTTTGAAAAAAGTACATAAATCGTGTATTTTCGTTTTTTTAGACAGATAATTGCAGCTGGTATTTTAGGAATGCATGTCTTCTCATGTGCCCTGATCTCAATCATTGATTCCTTAAAGTAAGTAGAATATTACATTTTTTTCAAATCTTTTAATAAATCATTTATTTGCAATCAGCTTGCAAATACTTTAATGTTGTTACTCACCTTTCTAGTTTTAATTTTAAATGTTTTCTGTAAAAATTTAGCAAAGACGCAATAATCGGGAAAAGGGGGAAGTACCTGAACGATAAAAATAATAAAAGTTTAATACTTTTGCGGATGTTGGCTCATCTTACTCTTACAATGCGATTATTTAGGTAAAATATCTTTATTACTCAATTTCAATTTCAGTATGTAATTGGTTGACGAAATTTAAAAATCCTAAATTCTATTTCAGGTACACGGCTTCTTATTTGGAAAATCGGAGACGAAATCGCCAACTACACATTCTTCGCATGCGACGTGCAAAATTATCTGAGTGAGTGAACTCATTGAACCCCTATCACAATACTTTGACATAATCATTTTGAAAAGTCAACCGGATAATTATGGTCACCTGGCTTAAAAGAGTTCATTGGGATTTCTATATTTAATTTTGAGGATTTTTAGCTGATAATTTTTATAAGCAATGCACTCATTATTTTCAAGGAAAGAAGTTCAGTTTGTGGTGGACCAGAAGAAAAATCAGTTGGTGGAAAGTCATTATGATCTGGTGGATTCATTTTTCAAAACCGTACCTGCTGCTCTGCTCCAAGTTTTCATCATGTTCAAAGAGAATCCAAACGCTAGACTGAAACTTTACACTCCAACGGACGGTATAAAAATTATTTAAAAGCTCTATAAAAAACAAATAATTACCTGCTTGCACACGTCGAGAAGTTTAAGTTAGTCAAAAGTACAAAGTAATTTAAATAAATAAATAAAACTAATGATTTAAAAGATAAATTTAACTAATTTGTTATTTAATAATTATTTCTGATATTGTAAATCCGTAGTTGACAGATTTGCAACCGTACTGTTTGCTGTGATCACTTCTTCCATCTCCGCAGCCCTTTACCAGGCGGACTACCTGGCTTACAAGAAAGTCCTTCGATTTCAAGACACTTTCAGATCCGGCTTTAAAGAAGACATTAATCTCACCATTGCGGGAGTTGGATTTCTGGCCTCAAATATTTGTTTCCAGTTTGCCACAATTGGTAAGAAATTAACCCAAATGTGTATTCTTATCATTCTTAATCTCAAATCTTAATATATTGTAACATTTCACAAATTATTGTCCAGGAATCCGTATGGCGTTCTACTCCATCCTAATATTCCGAAGCCCCTACCAATTTTTAATCACAATGGCCATCATCCTTACAGCAAACTACTG
>JAQFZA010001081.1:0-10938 GCA_034695115.1 Desoria olivacea
GGAACTTTTTACGAAAATTAGGTTTAAGTTACTCTACCTGGTAATGGTGTGAGTGTAACTATGACTTTAGTGCCTTGGTGTGGATCTTTGTATGCAAACTTTCGAAAATCCCCTTTCGCCCCGGAAACATTCTAATCCTGTCAAGCATCTTAACCAACTTTTGTTTTCTTATTCCAGGGTGAAAGCCAGGAAGTGAGGAAAGGATTGGAGAGGACGAGGAATCAACTGCAAACAGAAGCATTTTCAAGGAGTTGTTGGAAGATATCTAAATAAATAAAAAAAATCCGAGTAAAGCTGAATAGATTTCCAGACAAAGTTGTGAAAGTTTCCTAGAAGAATACAGAGGAAAGTGAGGAAGTCCACTTAATCCGGATGATTTTATTACCTCTTGTGGTAACAGCATTTCCATTTAAGTTCTGACTTATTTGAAGAAGAAGGAAAAAGTGTTCTTCACGAAATTCTGTGTCTTGACAACATTTACAACATTTACACAATTCACAACTGACCCAGACGATTCTAATAAAGGGAAGACAAAAAAAATCAAAAACCCAAAATCCAGCAAGTTTGACCACAAAAAAAGTTCCCAGCGGAACATATATTGATCCAAGGGAAGATGAGTCCAGCCTGGGGGTCAGTTTTGGCCCTTGTCCTTTTGCTCCAAACAGTCGTCAGCGCCGTACCTCCCTATGTCTATGAAGGATATGCATCCGAAGGTGAGCTTCAGACTTTTTAATGTTAATTAATGACTTTTTGATGTTTCAGTCAACGACTGGCCCTTTGTCTTAAATACTCTAGGGGTGAAAGTTCTTAGACATTTTCTCCAATGAGGTCTAGGGAGGGTGAAAGAACGCATTTATTTTTATGCCATATCTCCGACTCGAATTCCAAGAATTTTGTAGTATGACGAGGTATTCCTAGTATTGCAAAATTCCAAGTAGAAGAAATTAGAAGTAGATACAGATCAACCGAACCCAGTAACATGAAACCCCTGAAACGTTTCTCATGTCTTAGGTCCTCGCCGGAGAGTAAAAGAGTGACAGAAGAGTATCATTGGATGTCCTTGTAGTTTGTGAAAAGAAAGTGAGATTGGATGAATGAATTGACGCGTGGAAATGGACACTTTTGTCCTAAGAGGATTCTCACCAGATTCCCGTTACGACCAGGACATGGCCATCCGTATATCCTCAAATAGCTTGGCTACAGATAACCCACATTCTGCAGTCTACAAAGTCTCTGGAACTATAACTCTAACCTACGGGATCGGTTTATTACAGCTTCTTATTGTATACATCCTCATCCCACACTAAAGTTGTTGTACGTCTTGTACCCAGACTTGTAGTATCGTAACCTATACAACTTCCATTCCTTCCAGGCAAATCCTCAAGATATTCCCTGACCTTCCAAACTCCCAGCATCCGGAACCAACTGTTTAAAGAAAAACATTTAATCTCGAACTGGTTATATACAGCTGAAGTTTTTGCACTTAAAATGCCCAGCATACTGGGGGGGAGGGAGGGTGGTTATAATGTCGACTGAGAAAAAGTTCTTTGTATACGTTAAACATGTAGCATTTTACATTACTGAAAAGTAGCGCGAAAGGATAGGAAATAAATCCTGTTTAACCTTTAACCTTATGCTTCCGGAGCAATGAAACTATTAGACTGATTCATGCAAGGAAGTAGATGTTTGGAAGGATTCGGTAGGTTGGTAGATAAGCCGCGGACAGGGATAAATAAACTTCGGACTTTCGGACTATTAGTTTAATTTGCCCCTGGGACACGGCTACTTTTTCTCCTTTGTACTTACACACATACACTCATGTTATTATATTTCTACGTGTTTTTCCCTTCCAATGTTCGATAAGTGTTTAGAGAGCTCTGAAATGAAGTTAGGTACGAAGTTAGGGGCCATGCCAGCAGGACCTAAATAGTAGCAAGGATCAGAATCAGTAAGGGAGAATTTGGAATGTACGGGATCAGCGAAAAATAAATAGGAACTCCACTTTAAGAATCGAAGGATCTCAAAGAGGAAATGATGATTTCTCATTCAATCAGCCGAAATGGCAGAGTTTTAAATTGGATTGCAATCCTCCTGATGAGGAACAGACTCGGAAGGGAATACATTATTTCCCGTTCCCCAAAACTTAGCCCCGAATCGACTTGTTGGGAAGTCGAGATGCTCTGATATTCAGAAAGAGTTAACTTATTTAGTTGTTAGTGAGGTAGGCTGATAGTTACAATTTACAATTTACAGAAAGGATATTGGATGTTGAGAGATCCTTGCTTGCCAGAGAAGTTGGCTACTTGCGTACAAGAAGCTCTCACCTCTCTGCGTAAAATACAAATAAATCAGGAAATTGGAAACGCTGGATTAAGGAGTTTCTAGAGCTTCTGGCCTTGTTGGAAGGTTTAGCGTCGGTCCTACAGGAAATTTATTCTACAGTTTACGTTTCCTCACAAGTACCTTAGTTATGACGCTTTACGGTCCTAAAGTCCAAAGGCGACAAAACCTTAAAAGAGGAAACCGTCCGGGATTCCATTCCAGATCAGAGATCTACACAGTGGTCTTTAATACCCGTGGCCCAAATGGAGTAGACAGTTGTTGACTCTTGACATGACGGATTGAATCTCCATATCTAAGATCTAGAAAGGCCATAACTGTCGTACGGTACTTGATAAGATTTGTAAGGATTCCAGGTTAAGTCAGTTGTCATCGTGTCAAAGGGATATTTACGACACAAAGCTGGGGTTATAAGAACAAGAGGTTCACTTTGCCAAAAAGCTCCTACGGATTCCGAGGAAGTCGGGGTGAAGTTGTTGAGAAATCTGCTCCTCAAATAACACTTGTTTACCTTAACTTAAGAGGTTTACCTTTTGCATTTATACAACCTTCCTTATGACCCTATATGCATCCATAATGTAAATCCTTCCATGGTTTACTTTCGGTAAACTTAAGAAGTAAACAGCAACAGCGTATATGTTAAAACGATATGAAGATGATTCCGATTCCGAATACATTTGGACAACTTTTAAGAACATTTTCTTGGACCTTTAGTCCTAAGGAAAGATAAACTTCAGGAGAAATCTTGTCTCATTTTCCCCTGATGATTGAACATTTGATGATGACATTATGGAAGCCTACGTACATTATTTTCGGTTTAGGACATTAAATGACATATTCATCCCCGATTTTAAAATAAGGCCAGTAGCTGCAATTGCCGTTTAGAAAAGTAGAAGATTGAGTGGAGGGGGCAATAGAGAGTCTAAATTAGTATGGGAGATGTAGAGTATCCAATTAGTCGCAGATGAGGACTCGCCACATGGGGCTCATTTATCCCCAACTGGTCTATTTATTGACAATTTCGCCCTAAGCCATTCTCCATGAGCTATCTCAACAGTAGGAATAACTCCGGAGCTAACTTTTGACATTTGACCTGTTTTGTCCTCAACAGATTTCCCCGTGGAAGGGCCTTCAGAGGTGGACCGAGGGGACTTGAGTCTGGATCCATATCTACATGGAATGAACAAGTAAGTCTAACTACGCCTTGAACTATTTAGGTATTTTTTCTCTGAAAAAATACCTAACCGCTCTCAGTGTCTCTGTAGTTAATACACACTGTACTACAAGGCTTCCTTCAAAAAATTGATACATACATACTGATGTCACAGAGAAAGAACACTTTCCCTATGTCAAAACTGACTTTCTTGCATGCATTGGAGAAGGGGTTAAAAAACGCTGTCTTTTTGCGTCGCGTGATTTATGAAGGAAGCCTTGTACTGTTGGAATCCACTCTCCTTGACACTTCTTAACTTTTGGGTACAGTGTCCGTGGGAGAGTTGGAACTGACGTAGTCGGCCATCGAACAAAGAGGTAGGTACTTATTAATTACGGGGAGGAAGTATTAGCTAAATTCAAAACTCACCTTCCTCTTTAACCAATGGCAATGTTGGATGCACATGGAGGAAAGTTACTGTCCTGTTTCGGCCACTGTTTCCCATCTCCTAATTTCTGAATTATTAAAGTAGGGTTTTTGAAATTGGGAAATTGGCAGTAACTTTCGCCCACGAATAAAAACTGGGATGGCCCCGTATGTAGATGTACTGTAATGTATGCATAAATGGAATTGGTAAACTTGGCTTCTTGTAACAATTTTCTAAAGTAGAGGCTAACTATACGCTTTTGATTCATAGATATACCTGCCTCTCCCTCCAACTTATGTCTGTATAATAATAGATCTAATTTCCTTAATGCTTTCCTTTTGTGTCTTTTTTCCTCTTCTGAGTCCTTGTTGTTTTGCCAAATGCCGCAGGAAACAAACAATTATCTCCCGTCCCGAAACATCTTTGCCGGGTAAGGTGCCGGGATGCCTTTTAAGCAGTTTTAGAGTTTCATCCTGTTTAAAGAGCAATCAGCCTTGAAAGCCGTCGAGTATATATTTACACATTGAACAATGAACTATTCATCCAATGAGATTATGAAACTGAGCTTTTGAAGTTTGAAAGGCGGACATTTCTGGAAGCGTAGACCATAGGCCGATAAGTCTAGGCGAATAGAAGCATTCGGGATCGGACAGTATGTACTTACTATAAAATCCTTATATGAGCATCATGTAACCTTTGAAAGTCAATATGACATGAATTTAAAACCTTTCCAGTATCTTTCTCCGCATCACGTTTTTGGTGTCATTGTTTTTTGTTGGTCGTGGTTACTGTAAAGTGAAAGTACTCAGCTTGTGTGTGTTTTGGTCAATTCTGTCCCTGTAATACCTAGTATGTAACAACCAAAACCAACAAAAACAGGGTGTACCGAGAACCCAGACTCTAAAACGGGATGGACTCCACATTTATCCCTTGCTTTGTCGGACATTAAGGGATAAAGGTATACAAGAACAGATAAGATGAGACTCTTTAAACTCAACTTGAACGTAAGTGCATACTCACTACAAGGTATGCATTCCTCCTTTCCCTTAGGGACTTATTTCTGCCCAAGAAGGTGTACACAAAGGTTTCCGGAAGTACACATTTGGGGAAGGTCGTTTCACGGTAGGCTGACCAGAAATTGGGCGTGAAAGATGACCTTTGGGCAAAAATGTGATACACGACGGTAGGACAATGGCTTGCTTTTTAAACTACTTGACTTAATATAAATTTAAATCGTTACCTCTAGATGCTCTTAAAAGGTCAATATTTGAATGTTTTTGGTGAATTTAATATTCAGCTGAAAACAGTTGCCCTCCAACCTCTTATGGCTCTGTAAGGGTAGATTCATTTCGCAGAATTCAGAACGGAAAAAGTTCGAAAACATTATTCGTTTGCAGTCTAGAAATTTGTCAGGAGAATTTGCTGACAAAAGTACTTTCCAGTGGTGAAGGGATAAACATTTTTACAATTTGTATCAACAAAAAATTTAAATCTGCAATGTGACATGGTTTCTGGCTTCCGTTTCATTATGTCAAGAGAACGTTGTAAAGCTAGTAGGAGTTTATTACAAAATAAGAATACAATAAACTAAAACTTCAACCTTCCTACGATTTTTTAAAGCATGAGAATAATTTCGCAATTCAACTATTTGCCAACTTTCTGTGGTCATAAACCATAAGAAAGGGAGCTTTTCTGGTCCACACATTGCAATGTTCCTTGTAAACTTGGGTATAAAACCAGTGGTAACCATCCATTTCGAATTCACCAGGATTTGTAGTGAGTGCATACTTTATTGGCATCCTAAAATGCCTGATACTTTATCATCCTCTTTTTCACAAGGGAATTTTTATGAAGTTGAACCTACTCCCAAAGAAAGCCTTCGTGAATGACCACACCCACTACCCAAAGAAAATTCCACTCCGATGACTCAATCAATAAGCCCTCTGAAAGTTTTTCATTCCAAGAGACGAAACTCTGAAACTCCAAACCTCCAAACTCGGAAGGCTTATTACTTAATAAGTTATTACTGAAAGTGATAACCGATGAGAAAAAGAAACGCGAATGCGATGGCAGGTCTTGGGGCTGTTCGTAAACCAAGGTGTCAAAAAATCTGTAAATGTTGACCCTTACTGTCCACTTTCGTCACGTTTACTTCTTTATGGACAGTATCACATTATTTTGGTGGCTTGGGTGGTAAGTGCTATAAATTACAAACGACCCCAACCATTGTCATCGTAGCTATGCACATGCAGGTAGTTATGTGCTAAACATACGAGTACAACCCTACATTAAAATTGAGAAGGTGTGGCTATATATGTTCATTTCGAAATGTTCGATGTTCGATATCCATATCTGCCAGGTCCCGATACGCCAAAAGTTGATAATTTCCTCAGAGCCTTTCGTGCTGCAAGTTGGATGGGATGGTGGAAATACTCCCAAAATAGTCACACTTGGATGTTATTAAGAGCTTTTTTATGCTACTTATGTTTCAGATATCTGTGACTGATAGGCGTCCCTTTAAACCTTACAGCTTCACACTTATTGATTGCGATTGCGACAGGTAGAGGAGTTTGGGTAATGGGCTGGGAGTCTCCTACACGGTCTTATGGTGGGGACTACCTGCACTCGAATTCTATTTATCCCACGCTGTATGCGTAGGTGTAGCTGAGTTTTGAATCCAAGTAGCAATTGCAATGTTTTATTTATTCTGTTCAATCTAGTCTGTTCATTTATTCAAATCCCCTTTCTCCGTAAATCCTAAGTGCCTTCAGTCTACACGGTTTTCTGTAATATTAATCTACGTATTCGTTCTTTCAGTTCTATATAGGCAGGCGATTGACAGATTGCAAATTCCAGCTCCATTCCGGATTCAATCAACCGATTCATTTGCATGGAATAGATGATTCCATATGAAAAGTAGTTGGACTAGAAGAGGACAGGATGTAATTATAGTTCCTATCTCAATATATTGTATAGTCCGTTGGTTATTTGATTGTGGTATCCGTGTTTGCACTGAAGTCACTGACGGCACTGAACTGACGTGTTGAGTGTTGACAGCCTTGGGCCTTGGCATAATATCCTTGCATTTGCACAAGCACAATCCCTTGGATTTAATTGGAAGGGAATTGTCCGAAACTTACTTACCATTTGTAGATACACAGGGAAGTGTCTCAACTCTCAAGCGAATCGAGTTATTCTGCTTAGAATGCTACGTATTACAGATCATAAATGTCAACTAGTCGGCTGATGGTTTACCAATTCATTAGTCTTGTTTTGAAATCACACAACTCGGTTGCCTTTCAAAGGTTTTAGTTTTCGATACTCAGCCAAAGCAGAAGCGACGAGACCAGAATCTAGAAGTGAATTTAGCTGTATCGCTGTTGAAGAAATGGTAAGTTGGGATGCAGTCTCATCCATACCGGTTTAGAATACCAATGCGATTTTGGGACTGAATTCCCTTCGTCTGATGCATTTGGGACTAACCCCGAAAATCAGACATGCCATTAGGTTAATGCCGTCAGTACCAAGGTGTCCAGGTCTGATCCTTCAGTCTTATATAATCCAACTCACATATGACGGTGGATGAGGTTGAAAAATCAAATGGCTTTAGAAAAATGGACATTGTCCTTCTGCTTCATGTCCAAGGCACTAAAGCCATAACCATTTGTCCTGGCTTAAATATAGCATCCGTCATCCAGTAGATACAGTTCAGAAGATCAGGATGAAATGGACAATGTCTCTCAATACCCAATTGGGTCTCAGGTTGTTGTTTTTTGCCAAGGGGCTTTGATTTTATTATAGTCTTCCCATCTGCCTTCTGTTTATTTGATCCAGAAAGTTTGGAGAAAGATGAGAAGAGTTCCATGTGCCTTTCCCTTTTCACCATTCACATTCACGCTATCCTCCATTACTCCATTAGACATTACTGACGTATTGTATTCGGTCGAGGCCATTTGGCAGTTTTGTAGACTTCGGCTATAAAGGAACTAATAATACTGAATCAGCAGATGGATTCATATGGTCATTCATCTATACAGTGTGGAAGAGTACAATGGAAAAGCTGTGAAGGGAATTTTAACGAGGAGGGCTTATTATTACCCGTACTTCTAGAGCTAGCCAACCGGGGACGTCGAATGGGCTAATAATGGGAGTCGGATTTGGAATTGTTTTTAACGATGTGGCGATATGACCGATTGGAAATGTATTTCCCTATTTACTTAGAGAATGAGCAGTTCAATAGCTTTGCCTATCCCCGTTTCCAAAACTGTTACAAGCTTGAAGGACTTGTAGGCTCCTTTTTATTTCCGAATGTCCTATTATGAAGTCGTTATTAAGGCTAACGTTCAAAGTCTAGGCACCTTGTACGGAATTTTGTGGACCGTGAAAAGGTGTAATCCACCAGTCAGTAATTGGGTAATTCCATACAGGGCAGTCCAGAAAAGGAAGTAAAGCGATAATTAAATCCAATTATATAACAAGGAGTTTATTAATTGAGACAGAAGATTTTCAGATATGTAATAATATTTGATTTGAAGTATCTGGTATAAATTAGCACAATTATCCGAACAGCTCTATTCTTTACCTTGTTATGAATGATACGAGACGTATTTTGACGTGATTTGTTTTACTAAGCTCCAGGCAGGAAAATTCCAACCCCCGACTGTATGAATGACTTCCGGATTAAATTACATCGTAAACAAGTACATCTACTCAATTTCAATATGTTTCCTCTGTTATCAAGTTACGAGTACATAACTCCATCCCTTCAATAACTCTGTCCCCACTACGGAAAAGTACCGAAGACCTTGGAACGTGTTTAGCATTGCATAACCTCTGAGAAAACATGTTAAGCCTGTAACAGAAGGAACCTCGGCCTCATTGATCCTTTTGCTCCTTTTACGAAAGACGAAGACATATGTCGTAATGCCTGTCTGAAAGTGTAGATAAATGTATGCGAGAACATCTATGTAGATTGATGTATTGATGTCTATATGCTCCAAGAAACGTAGTAGGTATGTATTACACATGGCACACAAAAGCCGTTCCTGTACAACTGAGGGAGTCGGGACATTCCTTTCCGGATTTTTTTTTCGTTTACTTTCTCCCGTTTCTTCAGGTTTAAATGAATGGCTGGAGGTAGTGTCGTCCATACTTGTAGACTTGTAGCGGTTAAGCCCTCTCTCTCCTCTCCTCTTTCACTGTCTTGAACTCACGGAACATCCGACACACGTAGTACAATCATACAAGGGCATAGTGTTAGGAGATGTGGATGTGGCTGGAGAGATGCTAGTTACTACTGACAACTGCCTCTGACTGTGTGGTGGTGATGGTGATGGTGGTTGCGGTTGCTACTTACAAGAGCAAGATTGGATTGGCTGGATCAATAGAATTCCAGGACGAGAGAAGTTCATACGGCTTTGAGTGAAAGTTGGGTTTGTTCAAAAGAAAATAAGCCCCCCGCATGTTCTTCAATAGAATTTGTGTTCTTTGGCCATCTCACCAGATCACCACCGCCTATCCTTCCTTTCCCTTACTTCAACTTATTTGTCTCCGTGTGGCTGCCTCTACAGTCCAAATGCATACATGGGCTTTATCGGTCTTGGGGATGTGGAATAATAAGGGACTGGAAAAGAAAGGGAGAGAAAACTATCAATAATAATTCCACCCTCTTCTCAATTATTCTGTCCTTTCGATTGCTTGGACCATCATTTCGTACTCATTCATCCCGGTTCCGGATTCAAGACCAGCCCTAGCTCTTTCATCTTAAATCATGTTCCTCTTCAATTCCAAATTGACACGGAAGGATGATGGAAATCCTGATGAAATATTTCAGCCTTGTTCTATGACTTTTCTGAAGGACGGACGGAATAGAACTAGCTACAGGTTGCCAATAGGGGATCCCAATCCCTTCTTTCCTATCTTTTTTAGAATCTTGAGGTCAAGTAGATGGATCTCTTTGAGAAGATTAATTTATCCCATCGTATCACATCTCGTATCTCATAACAGCTTTTGATGTCTTTAAGTGGACGTACACATTTCAGTTTGCATGCCCTGGTGGTCTTCAAGATGAGCTGACGAGCTGATAGAGATATGTCAGTTCCTTTAAATCCCAATTTGTAATTTCCAGTTGAAAATCCCATAAACTTTCTGGCTCATAGGCTTGTGTTTAGTTGTAGGCTATGTGGCCTTTTTTAATTTAAAAGCACAGGAAGTTTCATTTCCTTGGAGGTATTTGAGGTATTTTTGGGCTTCAATCTTCAATGTCCGAATTGTTGGCTGAAATTGCGCTTCAAAATCTCGTAACTGACCATTGGATTTATATATCTTGGCGGAAAGGAAAAATGGAAGTAAGATCAAGGATGATAGGAATTTGAGTGGGCGGTGGTGAGGTACATGAGTTCATAGATTCGGCCTGCAGCAGAGCCACTGAATTCCAATCGCAATGGAAATGGAAAGCATCCATCCTGTACCATAATAACATCGGTACAAAAACAACAAAATACAAATAACATAGGATTTTCCTGTCAACACCACTAAGACCAACTGTCCATACTATTGAGTGTATGATTCTATGATTCATTTACTTTCTTATGATAAATCCTGCAATGCTACAATACAGACAAAACGAGGGATTGGTCGGTCTCAAAAGGATTTCCATTTGCTTATCAGAAAATTTCCTATGTTTCGCCTGTATTGTCATGTCATCCTATCCATCTCTCTTGATCTGGATACTGATACATACTTCATATTTCGGTATGCGTCGATCCAGCATGCGGGTAGAAAATGGAATATTACCCGGCGGGGCTCTTGTCATGCACTCCTTTTCCATACTCAAGATTGTATGTCTATCCTCGATAGAAAATAGTTCACATGGTATAATGTCCCAACCGTTCGATAGTCCACATAATTCCACAACATTTTGTAGACAGCCGGGAGTACATGTATATGTCGTGAACAACGATGGTACCTTGTGAACGATGGTAACGTTACCATCCTCAACCAGTAAAATGCTGGTTGA
>JAQFZA010001082.1:0-10926 GCA_034695115.1 Desoria olivacea
GGGTTTCATACCCAACCCGGCCGGGTAAACCCACCTAAAATGTACTGGGTTTTACTGGGTTCCGGGTTTTGCTATACAGACCCCATACTAAAAATCAAACCCGGCCGGGTTTTGAAACCCGGCCGGGTCCGGGTTTGAAACCCTGTTGGGTAAACCCACCGGGTTTAGGGGTCCCCGGGTGGGTTTTGCGTAACCCTGGTCACCCTTATAAATGGATTCCTGTAAAAACTAATCAGAAATACATGGAAATCCGTACACAATAACCTTTGTTGGATTTATTACATTTTCTGAGATCTGTTTTATTCTTATTGGAAAGAAAAGAATTGTTTTTGTCCAAATCAGTTTGCAAACACCTTTGACAGGAAAATTGGCTTAGGGATATTTCACAAGTTATGAAAGCACATTAACAAATAGAAGTGCCACTGACTCTATGTATATTCTATACCATTCCTTCCATAAATCAACAAGTCTCCTGAACTTTGTCCTACGGTCAACAGGGTCGCCGTAAATCAAGGTTTTGCACCACCCGACCTTTTCTGGTTTTGACCATCGGCTTTAACAGCTTTTGCCCGTCTTTAACCGATTTTTAGTCGTTCAAACCGATGTCTTTAATGGAGTAAATCAGCTCGAATCGAAAAATTGGATTGACCTCTGGACATGATCGTGACGTGAACTATGGATGACGGTCAGCGATTGTATGATTTTTTTTTCTTCAAACACTATTTGCACATTGGGACTAATTACATAATTTTTAAAAGGCCGTACGGCTATAAGACTAAAAATGTGCATCCATTATGAAATATATTGGAGTAACGTACATAACATTACAAATTACAATTGCAGTCATTGGTTTGGTGGTTCGAAACTGCGGATCATCATGTCAAACTGCATTGCAATACATCAACTTGGAGCCTCTGGACTGAAGAAACTATTTGTATGGATGATAAACCGATAGGACAACACCTAACAACGTTCTTAAATTAATGTAATGGACTTGATACGATTGCGTAGGAAACGAATGATAAATCAACCATCGCCTACACCCCATCGCCATTTATCATCCATCGGCTGTATCGGTGGTGGTGGCTGTCTGACACCAAATCCAACCAAACCGACCTGTGGGCAGGCAAAGGCATAGTGGCAAGGTCTCCTAATCCTAAAAAATGTGGAAATACCTGTTTTTTACACAAATCATGACCAAAAAGTCCAAAATTGACCAATTCCCTGACTGATTTTAATGAATTTTGACACCAAATCCAAATTAAACCGAATGTTATATGGTCCCTATGATCAAAGCCTAAAAGGCTATTCCTACAAAACAAATCAGTGAAAATACGTGTTTTTTACACAAATCATGACCAAAAAGTCCAAAATTGACCAATTCTAATTGATTTCATGGAATTTTGACACCAAATGCTATCCAACTGAACTTTCCAATTTAGACACGTCATTATGATGAGGGCATAGTGTCAAAGCCTAAAAGGCTATTCCTGCAAAAAATCAGTAGAAATACGTGTTTTTTACGCAAATCATAACCCCAAAGTTCAAAACTAACCAATTCCTTGACTGATTTCATGGAATTTTGACACCAAATCCAATCAAACCAAACTTTCCATTGTACATATGTCGTTATGATGAGGGATAGTGTCAAAGCCCAAAAAGCTATTCCTGCAAAAAATCAGTAGAAATACGTGTTTTTTACGCAAATCATAACCAAAAAGTCCAAAATTGATCAATTCCCTGATTGATTTTTGACACCAAAATCCAATCAAACTGAACTTTTCATTGCAGTCATGTCATAAGGGAGAAAAAATATAGGACTATCAAATCCTTAATAAGCAAACTTAATAAAAAAAACATGAAAAAAAGAACCAAGTTTATTACTCAACTTTATTAAAGAAGAGACAAAGGCGGATAGTCTTCTGGAGGAAACCGTACCCTGTGGGGTATATTTGAGCCAACCTGATAATATTGGAGGATATTCCTTATGAAAATAAGACACACATGGGATTCATCCATTTCTCTATTGAAGAAGAGTCCTTGGAATTGTGGCTTGTAAGTTTGCAGAGAGGAATATTTGTGACAATCTGACAATGAGATTTTGAGAAGAATATTTTATTATTAATGCAGAGGCGAAACAATAAAATTGAGAAATTGAGCTCATTCCACCTTCACCAGCCTTTCCACCTTCAACATTTTATTTATGTCCGGGACCAGTAGAAGCAGTGGTGGCAACTTATACAGAATACCCGCTAAGGTATGTATGTACACATAGACACAAACCATGTCTGCTACCAATCTACCCGGGTGGGTAGAACATAACATTCAGTATGGGCCTGAGTATGTCCTAGTCTTTTACAATCTTCACACTTTGTCCAGTTAACCAGTATGGATGGATGGGATGTCCACAAGTTACGTTGTCGATTCTGACACATTTCCTTATCGTCAACTGCTTATCTGTCCAGTAGGACCGAGTAAGGCTGAAGATGTTTTTTGTCTAAAATTTTGGCTTTTTTGCTAATTTGCTAGTTGGGATTGTTGAATTTTCTAAATTGACTCTGAATGTTTTGTCAATTTTAGGGACAAAGTCTCACTTATAATAAAAAAACATTGGAAACTGTATGTTCTACGCAATCAAACTTTCTAGATTATCCCCGAAGAAAATAGGATTTCGCATATTTTAATCAGGGTTTCGCTTCAGTTTTAACCACTTGGTTTTAACTGGTTTGAACCACTTGGTTTTAACTGGTTTTTATCGGCTTTACCCCCGGTTCTAACCACAAAAACCGACTAAAACTGGCTTTAACTGGTTTTATCCACTCGGTTTTACCAGGTTTTACCCAGCCTCAACAGCCCCAGCCCGTCTTTTACGTAACCCTGATTTTAATATTTGGAAACATTGGGAAAAGTGTCATATTTGTTTAATATAAATAACTTCACGTACTTCATGGACAGCCCAATACACAGAAGCTGGACTGGAGAGGCCAGAGAATAAATAAAATCCGACTGCCAGACCGAATTTCGGGTTCCTTCCTCAAGAAGACTCAACCGAATTCGGTTTGGCATTCGTGTAGAAAAGCTACTGTTTTCGTATTCCTTCAGTTCATTCCTCGAGAGAGAGAGGAAAGGGACGGAACTCCCAGTCTGCCATCAAAACCCCGAATTCGGGCAGCCAAAAAGCCCCGAATTGATATTATTCAGCCACCACCACCAGAATCTACATTCTAAATTCCACGTTCTAAATTCAACCCGTTTTTTTCCAAGGATTGGGGAATAAATTTGCAAGTAAACAAAGCCATCTCTCAGTCTCTTGTACGTCATTTCTGACTTGAAAAGAAAATATTCGCAGAGGTAGACAAAACACTGGAGGAGGAAGAATCTGTCCTTTGTATATGTATTAGGTTCAGTGTCTTTGGATTTGTTTTTTTTACGGTGTGAAATATCGAAAAAATTCGGAGTTTTTTAGCGAAAAAAAATCGGTTTTTTTCGGATGTAAAATGTCTCTTAAAAATTCGGAGTTTTGTCTGTAAAAATTTATGACGTGTTTTTCGGGTGTAAAATATCTCGGAAATTCAGAGCTTAAAAATTGTCCGGTTTTTTCGGTTGTGAAATGTCTTAAAAATTCGGAGTTTTGTCTGTAAGAATTTTTTACGTGTTTTTCGGGCTTAAAATATTTCGAAAATGTGGTGTTTAAAAATTGTTCGGTTTTTTCGGGTGTAAAATGTCTTAAAAATTCGGAGTTTTGTCTGTAAGAATTTGTTACGTGTTTTTTGGGGTTAAAATATCTCGAAAATTTGGTGTTTAAAAATTGTTCGGTTTTTTCGAGTGTAAAATGTCTTAAAAATTCGTTTTTTTTTGGAATAATTCATTCGGTTTTTTCGAGTGTAAACTATCATCAGAGTTTTTGGTTCGAAGAAATCTGTTTTTTCTGCGGGTGTAAAATATCTGGAATATTCGGAGGTTCCGGAGTGTGTGATTCCTTTTGTTATTCAAGTGTGGAATTCTTTGGAGTTTTCTTCTGGTTTTTCGGGTGAATTGGTTTTATTTGGATTGCAATTTGGAATTGGAAGCTCCGTTTCCCATCTCATTGGAAGTGTGGATAGGTAGGGAGTGATGGAATCGATTAGTATTGAGATTACGGAACGGTGCCCGGCAGGGCTGGAGGTCCTTAGGAATCAGACTGACTTCAGTGTCAACCTTACACCGAGTAAGTTGGAATTGGAATTTGGATTCCTTTTCTGGGGAAATTTCTTATGTGGAAAAATTTATTATTTTTCGGGGAATTTTTATGAAATATTCTCAAGCATTCAAGCATGGTTGGATGATTTCGTGTTTTGTACTCTAATTATTTTTTTTCCTAGGATAAGGCAGATCTTTAAATGAAAAAAAATTGCTATAAAAATACTTTTACTTAGCAATTGTATCGCACATTATATACAGGGAGATTTAAAAGTAACGCAGCATAGGACGTACCTTAAAAATGAATCCATGGTAACTGAGGTCATTTTACTATTGAAGAAAATCAGCTGTCTAACTAACTCAATTTAGTATAGGGCTCAGCTATTATGAAAACTAAATTTAATATAGGGCTTAGCCATTGTATATACCCACGACATTGTAGGAGACTGGATGGATGCTGGGAAAATGGACATTGCAAATGTTACTCTTTAATATTGTTTTCATTTATTACGTGAACTAAGTAAGTGAACCATTGTAAACGGAATGTTGGTTATGATAACAGTCGATGGTTATACTCCTTTTAATTCGATTCCAGGCAAACCTTTCAATTCTTTATATGTATACATATGTAATTGACCTAAAAACTATCAAGAAGTTTACAAGAAAATTAGTAACATTCCAAATAAGTATGATTTAAATAACTTCCAACCCCATTAATTACTATTGTTGGATGTACATGATGTTTATTAAATTATGTTGACCTCAGCTTTGGATAATTGTAAAAATAACTTTTAAGACGAAGACAGTGAAAACTAATAATCTGGTCCCACTGATATGAAACTTCAATGCTTTGACATGTCCCACTGGAAATATTAACCAAATCATTAAATAAATAAACTGAGGAATTAAAACCTAGAAAGGAGTAAATTTACACAAAAAAATTGAACGTTCAGCTTTAAAAGTCAAAGGTTGAAGGTCGGTGGGATTAAAGAGATTTTGGCAAACCTGTTGTTTTAGTAAAATAAACACTTGAAGATGTTTGCACTTTCCATCGGGTCAAATACAGTGGAAATCGGTTAAAAGGGGAACCGCACAATTGGGAACTCCTGCTAATTAACCCCTTTCTGGCCTGGAATTAAATTGAATTAATGGGACTAAATCCATTAATGACCAGTTGGGCCTAACCATTTAATTCCACTTAATTCCATTTCTGCAAATTGGTTTAAGTGGGAATAGGCGGTACAGCTGAGTTGTCCCACTTAAACGAACTGTAACGACTGTATCTAACTTTAATGGGATTAATTAGTAGTTTAATTATATTCTGAAATATTAAGAGGGACTGATCACTGACTTATGATTAATCTATTCCATATTCATTGTAAAATAAGGGTTTAAGTGGGAATAAGCGAGGGAGGAATTTCAAATCCAGTTGTCCCACTTAAAGGAGTTGGACTGTATTTAATTTGAATGGAATTAATTAGTAATTATTAAATTAATTAATTTCTGAACTGTTTGCAGAAGGAGGCGTGGGGGACTTCGAGATCCTGAACTCCAACCAGGAAGTCGTGATCATCGGCCAGAAGCATTTGTCAACAATCTCCTTGCTGGAAAACACTTCCAGAAGTGAAGTCCTTACAGTCGACCTTAGTAATGTAATTAATTATAATATTAACTCTCAACTAACTTCAACAATAACTCCCCATTATTTCCCAACCATTAATTACCTCATTACGGAGTCTCTTGTCTCAACCAACTTTGGCTGGTGAAGAATTTTACAGAAATGGTGCAGAAATGCTGGGAGTATGGCAGTTGACACTGAATCCCCGTTGCTTTTAATGTGTTTAATTTTAAGGAGTTTGGACTTCACATTTTAATGCATAAAGATGATTAAGCCCATTTAACCTCTTTTAGTTAAAATCGCCACCTAAAGTAATGTAGAGGTGTTTTTTGGTGTTTTTCATACCGCGAAGGAACATCTGCAAAAACATCATGAATATCACCTGTTTCCACTCAATTTTAAGAATAAACAACAAAAACCATTTCTTATGGCAGGTGTTTAACCTAAATTAAATCATAAAACACGTCCACTGTGTATTTATCTAAACAAGTCGAGAAGTTTTCGAAAAACACCAACAAATATTTCGTAAATTATGTTTTTTTTGAAATAACTAGCAAATTCAAATGGAACTAACCATTTAATTACATGCAAACCCACTCACGATCAACCGGTTAACGAATGTTCCTACCGTTTCAATTCAAAATCCTACACGATTGTCTATCACTGAAGAGAATTGCTTGCCGACTGGGAATACAAAGTTTTAATTCTTTTCCACAATTTGGTTAACCATTTCAATGGAATTACAAAAACATAATTATGTCACACGATCCCATATTCCGTAGCATGGATATTAGCATATCAAAATATTTAGTGAGACGCAATAGCTAAGCCCTATATTAAATTTGGTTTTTGCAATAACTAAGCCCTATATCCTCGCGGTCGCCACTCCCCACTCAACCGGAAATCCGTACTTTTGCCCCTCTCTTCCAACTTAAAAATCATTCCTCCCTACTCATTGAAAGTTACTGTAAATCCCTTAATACGGAATATGACATCGTCTGACATATGTTTTTGTAATCACATTGAAATGATTAATCAAATCGTGGAAAAAAATTAAAACTTTTTGTTCCCAGTCGGGCAGCACTCCTCTTGAGCCTAATGAAGGGAATTCAGTGTCAAAGGCCACACGACCACAAACTTCCCAAGCCCCACTCGACTCCATCAATTCCTGAAGCCCCTAAACTGCCAACTAATTCCAAACAATTTCTTTGACTCACAATTTGAATAAAGTTATCCGAGATTTCCATATCCTGCCCACCCACCGATGAGGTTGCCTCCATCCGAAATGCCCAGATTGGACTCTGCAGCCCGAACACGCTGGAGATCATGTCCCAGGCCTCGAGTAGAACCAACGCCTTGACGTTCCGTTGGGAATCTCTTCCAAGGCTTGCATCCACATCAGCCGACGACAAGAAGACGGGGGACAGGCCGAGGCATAATTTCCAAGTAATTTAATTCATTAACCAATTACGTCTTCAAACATGGAGTTCATTGTCTAAATAAACAAGCTTAGGCTTCATCGCTCACTTCTGATTTACAATTTGGTGGATAGAGTTTAACCTCGCTATAAGCACATCCCCTAGAAGAACATGTACTTGCCCAAATGGTTCTTATTAGTCCTCTATTTAATTTAATGCAACATATTGTACATTTGGAATAGACTTTTGAACGACAAGTATCTTAAATGTCTTAAAATGTCTTAACATGTCTTTAAACGTCTTAAATGTCTTAAATGTCTTTAAATGTCTTTAAATGTCTTAAAATGTCTTAAAATGTCTTAAATGTCTTTAAATGTCTTAAAATGTCTTAAATGTCTTTAAATGTCTTAAAATGTTTTAAATGTCTTAACATGTCTTTAAAATGTCCTAAATTGTCTTAAAATGTCTGAAATGTCTTTAAATGGCTTTAAATGTCTTTAAATGTCTTAAAATGTCTTAAAATGTCTTAAAATGTCCTAAAATGTCTTAAATGTCTTAAAATGGCTTAAAATGTCTTAAAATGTCTTAAAATCCTGGACGGATTTACACAAACAATTATTCTTTTTGGCTTAGAAAAATCCCGTTTCTTCTTCAAAAAATCATAAATTATGTACTAAATAACCATTTCCATAGGCCCTTTTGACTGCTATTAATTAGGGTGGAATTTCATTTAAAATACATTACAAGTAGTTTCGTTAAAAAACACTTGGAAATCAGCAACATTTCGGTATCAGGAACAAAATTTCCTAAATTAAACATTTCGAACTAACTTTCCACTATAACATGGGATTAAATGGAATTACTTCCATTTAGTTCCAGCAATTAAATCCACTTGTTAAATTCCATACCAAAGGTTGATTATAAGGAGGTTGGAGGGTATTTTGGATGGTAAGCTGGAACCGGAGATCAGATTTATTTCCCTAGTCATTTAGTCAGGATGGGCAGGAGTTTTCATATCCTTTCCCCTCAAGGCTTAAGTTCACTATCAGCTAAAAGGGAAACAAAACCCGAGGGGATTATTTCCCCATTTCATTGATTACATGATCCCACAGGGTCTCTTCATCAACTACGTCGATTACAGTAGGAACAAGTTTGCAAATTCAATTACACATTTCTGACAAATCCAACTTTAATGTTGAAACGAGCTTCATTAAAACAAAATATTTTATGTATTGTGCCATGTACTAAAAGTTGCAAGGGACTCCTTGCTCAGATGCACATAAAGGTCGCCCCATATTATGATCCTACTTTAACATTACTGCAGACACGGTTTGGGGTTCTTTCTTTTGGGACACGAGGATGCGCGCGCATTCTGTCCCAAAAGAAAGAACCCCGAACTGTGTCTGAGCAACGAGACCCTTGCAACTTGTAGTATTTGGCACAATAATAATAATTCCTTGACAATTGTGCAAAAAAACCTACCGTTTTGAATTATCGAAGGATGTTCAACATTTTCCAGAAAATTTAAATATTTCCAGGAGGTTTTAAAGTGTCAGTTAATTATGATGAACTGGCTTTGACTGGATTTAGATCAGTTGACTATCACTGTTTCAAAAATATCATTATTAAATGTTATTGAAGATTTACTCAGATTCAGCATAAAGTTTGCTAGAAAATCTTGAATTCAGACAGAAAACAGAAGATTGAACTGCAATCTGTTTTCAAACACTTGTAAATTACACTGGAAAAAACATATTTACCAAAAATGTTCGGAATTTGGATCGATTTCTCAAGTTCCCTTAAGAATTTCTTGGTTTCAAGTCCCCTTAAGAATTGTATTGAATCCATTATGAGACAATTATATTATAAGCCTTAGTGGGTTTTTAAGTAAATGTCTTATAGGGGAATACACTATACACAAGTTGTGTTCAGTAACTGAAGGAAATCACGAGAAGCTTTTGTACAACTTTTTTGTACTGGTTTTTGCTATAAATATAAAACTACGTTGACATTTTATGTCGTTTGTGTAACATACTTTTTTTTCATTGTTTTTGAAGTTACAAAATAATGTCTTCTTAAAATTTGAGGTTTTTTGAAAACTTTTATTGTTTTTTTTTAAATCTTAGATTTTAAGTTCAGAGAAGAATAGAACATATTTGAAAAAGTTACCAATTTCGGCTTAAATGGAAACCAACACAAATGTACGGCCCCCCTGAGCAATCTAAAACAAAATCTAGGAGCTAAAACTCCCTAATTAATCTGTTCTACTGAAATGTACTTACAAATCCACTTTAACCCTTAAAACCCAAAAAGATTAAATCGGGTTGAATGTACTTCAATGCGTTAACTCTCTTTTAATCTCCTACTGAATAGCAATTTATTTATCATAATACTTAAATGGTTTTAAACCTTACAAAATGATTCTAGAAGTTGAACTGACTTGTTTTGAATAAATTTAAAATAATAATTTATTTACTACCGAAAACCCATTTAAATCCACCAAAATCATTAATAACAACTAAACCCACTTTTGGCTTAGTAAATAAGGCCCCTTAAAACCATTAAAAGCCACCCAATAAACCCAGTGGTTATAACCACCCGAAACACTGCTCAATGGTGACCTTCTAGTGTCAACTTGCCAACGACAGGATAAAAATGTCTGGAGGAGATCTTCAAGCCATGGAGGCACTAGGATTGATGGATGAGTTTATCATATTGATTAATACCCCCTATGGTCTACATAACAGTTTAGTTGAAACTGGACCAACTGACATCCTCCTGGAGCCTCGGAGAACCTGTCTCCTTAATGAAAAGGATTAATTAGCTCGATTGTATGGAAAGGTTACAGGGGCGGTGGGGGTCTTCAGTATTATTGCTCCATGTTGGCCTCTGGCCTTGAAGCTCTGCACTCTGTCCCAAGGGGGCAAAAGTAATTAGAAATGAAAATGGCCATAGGGATAAAAAAAAGATTTGTGATGGATAAGCTTTTGTGTATGTAGTACGTCCATGTAAAATGGTAGGATGATTTAAAAGTGTCTGGAAGAAGACAAAAGGGAACTAAAGTAGTCTTCCAGAACCCAGGAAACCTCATCTGCCTTTGCCCGATCGAGGGTTAGAGGGTTTTGGAGGAAAAAACGTTATCAGTTTAGACTTTTATTTGGAATTTTGGTTTGGTTTGGTAACGATTTCACTTGAATTTAAAGTATTTTTTTAAACAAAAACTCACATTCAAATCCCTCCCACTTAAACTGTTTCCCACTTAAACAGTAATTTTAAATACTGTTACAGAGTCAAGACTTTCATTTAAAAAAAACATGGTAGCTTAATTAAAAACCCGCCTAGCATACAACATTTCCCAATTAAGTAAATCCAAATTAATTGAAACAGTAATAATTGTTTTTTTACGGTAACATTTTTTAACAAGAATTTTAACAACAGTTTTAACTTTTAATTTGTATTATTTTTTCAAAGGAATTTCTAGCTTCAAATGTTAAATTACATCAACCGAACAGAATAATTTTTTTTAAACCTCAAATATTTCATTCAAAAATCAGTCTTAAAAAAATAGGAAGGAGAAGTTGATGTCATCAAAGCACAATAAGCCCTTATCCAAAGAATCTGGAATCCAATCTACTAAGCCGATGTCTCCCGGGCATCTTGTCAGTCGGTTAGTCTGTCTGTCCCGGTTGGGACATCCGAATTCTATTCTCC
>JAQFZA010001083.1:0-10908 GCA_034695115.1 Desoria olivacea
TTTAGATACACTTATTTGTATTAAGACTCCTTTACAGTTTTAATGTGCACGCTTCTGAAGGGTTTTACCACTTACCAACAACTATTAGGCAACAAGTTGTGCATGATGAAAAACGCTTGTTTTGTTGCTAGTTATTGTTTGTGGATGATTACAGTATTTTCATATAAAAAGGTTCATTCTCAAGCGTTATAAATTAGCAAGTCACGAACTCTACAAATAACGACGAATATTAATGGAAAAAAATGCATCAATTCATTCTATACCTGGACATCCTCAATGATACACCTTCTTCTCAGTTCAATTCAAGACACCCTGAAAAATGATAACCGAATTATTTTTAACGTTGGTGACGATAATAGCTTCGATTTGCTGGTACTACTTTGAAAGGCGAAGGTTTTCTAAGGGTAAAAGGCTACCAGGTATGCACCTTTAATTTACTAAAAAGCTAATAATAAACCTTAACATAAATTTAAAAAACTGACTAATGAACAGGGCCAGTATCATTACCATTTATTGGAAATGTGATTCATGTCCTTCTCAGCCCAAAAAAGCGGAATTATGAATTGATAGAAGACATGTGTGCTAAATATGGTCCTATTGTTGGACTTAAAGCTGGAAATCGGGATTTTGGTAAATATATACCTTGTCAGATATAGTAGGTATTTGAGATATAACAATTAATTACAAATTCTATTATTACAGTTTTAATCGAAGATTTTGAGCTAGTAAAGACAATCATGGCAGCAGATGACTGGAGTGCCCGATTACCACCAGCCAACTTTATTTTAGAAAGATCATTCAACAAAAATTTAGGTAAGTAATTATGTACTAAGCAATTAATTAAATATTATAGTTCTGGTTTCCTGATAATGTTATTCCCTGGAACCTTTATTCACGCAATTCTTAGGGCTAATTTGGTCATACGGTGACAGCTGGAAGGAGATGCGAAGGTACAGTACCAGAATAATGAGACAATTTGGATTCGGTAAAGGAGCAAGTATGGAAACATTCATAGAAGAAGAAGCTCTTGAATTTTTTAAACATTTGGATCAAATTCGAGAAGAAACCAATGACGTTGTATACATACATCAAATCTTTAATATTCCTGCACTAAACCTGTTATGGACCATGATGGCTGGCATCCGCTTTCCCTACAGTGATGAAAAATTCACCGAATTGTTGGATAGCGCGGATAAAATGCAGCAAGCTATTCGACCTGGACTAACTCCACTAACTGGGTTTGCATTTTTGAGGCATATTCCAGGCCTCACTGAACATGATGATGTCATGAAAGTTCATCTCAAGGTCCAAAAGATTTTTAGGGTATGATACGAAAGGAAATAAATCTTTTGCTAAAATGTTTAAAAGGTATATAAACAACAAGGTGTAATCTGACGCAGGATATTATAAACGAACGTCGTATGAAAGGAACGTACATTGAAAACCCTGTGGACTTTATAGATGTGTTTCTTAAAGATGTCGACACCAAGAAGCCATCCGACCCCAAATCGGAGCATTACACAGGTTACTTTTAATGTGGAATAGTTTTATGATGTTAACATAATTATGATATTGATGGATAATTTAATATGCTAATGGTTTTTTTCAGAGGAGCAAATGATTATGGTCTGTTTGGACTTATTTTTCACATCATCTGATACGACCAGTGCCGCATTAAGCTTTGCAATTTTATATATGATACACAACCCAGAGGTTATGAAGAAAGTACAAAATGAGGTCGATAGCGTTGTCGGACCTAATCGAATTCCAAACTTGGATGACAAAAACATGTAACACATTTAAGAAAAATCTAAAAATTGATTTGAGACTTTGAGCCAGTTTAATTTAATAAACTACAATATTGAACTATTTTGAATTGCAGTATGCCATATGTTGAAGCAACTACGTTGGAAGTATTAAGGTATTCATCCATAAATCCTCTTGCAGGACGATCGCCAAATCATGACAGCTTCATAAATGAATATTTCATACCTAAGGTTTGTTGTTCATATCTTTACTTTAAACACATTTACTTTACACATACTTTAAATTAATTTTTAGGTGGCAATATTATAATATGCCAATAATCAATAAACAATTTCTTCATTGTTCAGGATACTGTGGCAGTGCTGCTGCTTCACAGTATACATTTCAGCGTGAAAACTTGGGGCGACCCATTGAATTTCCGCCCTGAGAGATTTCTGGATAAGAATATGCGAATTATAAATGCGGACAAGATAATTCCGTTTGGATATGGTTGGTTAACATGTTTATATGTATATTGGATTGGATTTCTTAATGTCAAAATGGGACTGTCCCAATATACCTTTCTTTTAATTAATTATAGGAAAGCGCATATGCATGGGAGAGAATCTTGCAAGAGCTTCGTTCTTCACATTTTTTACGATGATGATCCAACGGTACAGCTTCGAAAAATCTCCATTTCATCCAGAACCAACGCTTGAACCCAGAACTGGACTCACAAATACACCTGAACCATTTCATGTCATGATTAAATCAAGAAGTAGGATTGTCAAGTAACTGGGCTCTATAGAATTAATGTTAAAGCTAATTTGTTCGTAGAAGAATAACCCACAATCCAAATTCATACCGACCATGTAGGTAGGTATATGTAAACATATTATTATACAGTGTCATATTATTTAAATACGTGTCTAATGAACAACTAAGATTCAAAAATCAAGAAATAAATGGTTATAACCTCGAGATAAACATTTTCTGATCTGATATGTCCGTTTTCTAGATTTGTTTCTCAGAAACCCGAATCATTAACACTGGAGGTGCAAAGTACACATATTTTGTATCAATGCACATAGTCAGGAAAATTGCAATGTAGTACACACCAGAAAATGTGCAACAGTCATGAATGCTGTTAAAACATGTCATATTTAATTCCTTGAAATATTCAACAAGTATTCTTGCCAGTCCGAATACCACCATCAACATGAATAAATGAATCATGAAGTTCCCGTTTGCATATCTTCATGCATGCCTAAATGAGAATGGCAGTGGGAATTGTGTGGTCATATGCAGACCAAAAGTTAGGTAACTGAATCTAGGGTCAGTTATAGGTCTCTCCCCTCTAGCCTCTATAGGATCTAACAAAACCGGCTCATCTCATGTAGTATCACGTAGTTTGTCTTCGACCATTAGAATTCACCTCACCAGCAGGCTGGGCAACAAAGATTAAGTTTGAGTCCAAACATCCTTAACTTCCGCATGAATTTCGTATCAAATCGTATTGTAGGTCTTCATTAATGGTTTACTCATCCGAATAGATTCATTCTGCAGTTGTAATCCAAAGATCTCTTAGCAAATAACATTGACAAAGTATAGGGTCAATATTTCCAAGTTGAGTAGCTGTCATTTTTTGCATCCAATATTTTGGATAAGATTTCCAAACATTAATTTTTAAATTCAATTTTGTGATGTGAAGATTCTTGCGTGAAGTAATCATTTACTAAGTTTCCATACTCATTCAGAATTAAATGGAGGCTCAAAAATTAGCTACGATAACGCTATTAATATTTACATCCTGCCTCGCAGTACACGGGAATCGGCAGAAGTATGGAGGTAAGAATTTTGAAACCCATTTCGTATTTTTACAAATATCTAACTACCTACTGAATCGTAAAAACTAATTACCATGTATAATCAGATTTTCTTTCTTTTGTACCAAACAAAGTTTTTGGGTATTAAAAGTTTATGAAATGACATCACCTTATACGAAGAACAAAAGATTCGTGTATTATCTTGTAATATCCCGTTATTTGGGTTCACCTAGTATTTATTACCGTACAGGTGCTTACCCCGTAGACAATCACAATTGCCCATGTGAAACCGGTCTTAGATCTGACGTTGCATTGGAATCGTTAATTCAAAGTCCTGTGTGGGTTACACTACCTTTTTTGCCGAGATTCATTTCACAATGCGGTTGGCAAAATGTACTGATAATATGTATTTTTACATAAAGTTCAGAAAACTTTCATGGAAAATATAAGATTCCTAATACATACCTAAATGATATCTTGCATAAATAAGAATCAGAAAGTATGATGATTAAGGGACGTCGGAAAAGAATGAAACGACCAGCAAAACCATACAATTTGAAGGAGACGATAATTGTATAACTGTTTAATTAAAATTGTGTTGCTCTCATTCTCATGTTCATGTAGGAAGAGTCTTGAATATTGCACCAAACGAATGTACCTCACCTACATTTCCTAATGTAACTGGGACTTGCATGATCAGCTTAGAATGCCAGCAGCGATCTGGAACTGTTATTGGAGCATGTCGGGATGGATTACTTTTTGGAGCCTGTTGCATTGATGCAAATGTGGTGGCGACAACCAAAGTCCCCGAAATTATCTCAACGATTAGTCCACAATTAAAAACTGAGTCAACCACTGCGGTTTTTGAAATACTGCCAAGTAAAAATACAGTTTCAAGTTTACTGAGAATTCAAACAGTTACTAGTCAAAATAAGGATTCTCAAAATATTGACAAAGTCACGGATAAAATACTGCCGGAATCTTCTGGGAATACTTTACAAGTTTTACCATCAACTACTCCCTCACAACAGCCTATAATTGATATCACTGCTTCTATAAGTAGAATTAGTAGTTTGCAAAGCACATCAGAAATACCAACCACAACGATAGCCGTTAGTAAAACTAGTACTACCTTTCTAGATAAAAATAATGGAATTTCATATAATTTAGAAGATTCTGTTACCAAGCTAAATGGTCTAGACCAAGAAAAATCAAAAACTGATCCCAATGTCCTAACCGAATCTGTGACAGACACGGCTCATAACCTAAGAACCAGTGCCGAAGGAACAACAGCAGATACCAAAGACAGATCGCATATTTCAAGCCTACCTGTAGAAACCACAACTTCTACTGCCGAGATCACAACGGTTTCTTCACCAACAACAAAATTCTTTTATGGAAAGATAAAATATTCTCCGAAACCAATGAAATTTAGATCAACAACGATAAAAACGGTTTGGACACGGCCTCCAACAACTGAAACATCATACTCCGTTTTCGCAACGAGTGAAGAGGAAGATGACGATGAGGTGCGAAAGCCTGCAAAAAGAGTTTCAACGGAAAGGGTAACTGCATCGATGCCCGTAAGTACGGAAGCTGTTACTCCTAGTATGCTAGGGCTTTCTGAAGAAAGTAAAACAAATCAGAAGTCTACTGAAGAAATTACGATTTCATCGGTACCTCAAAAATCCAAAGAGATTTCAACTACAACCCCATCTCAAAAATCCGAAGAAAGCACAACTTCATCTACATCTAAAAAATCCGAAGAAATTACAACTTCATCGGCCTATCTGAAATCCACTGAAGAAATAACGACCGAATATCAGAGATCTATCGAAGAAATCGCAAATGAGAATTCAAAACTGACTGTAGATAAGATACCAGCAAGCACACTAAACATAACCGAAACTACAGTTACGCCGATAGAAGCTCCGCAGACCATAACGGAAGTTTTGAAGAAAGGAAACTATTCTTCCTCACTTCCACAAAAGAGTGTACGAATAGTAAATCCTCCGATGTCCCATAGAATTGGAGCTCCAAATCGAGAAGACTCCTCTGCCGACGATTCTTCGTATTCTAACTCTGACGGATGGGACAACAAATTAGATGACTTTGTAAACCAGGTAAGGATCTAATAAATTTAGTTTGAATTGTAAAAACATTACAAATATATTATAAGGAACAAATTTGATTTTTTTTCCTTTGAACGAGTATCAGGTAGTTGAGGGAATCGCTGAGGAGCTAGACAAGTCAAATATTGACGATGTAGTGTTTAAATCTTCAACGACAACGACAACAACAACGGTTAAACCAACTACAAATAAATCTAATAAGAAAGCTGTGAACCGGACAAAGTCAAAATCTAAAGGGAATTCAACTAAAAGACGAGTTAGCTCGAAGCAAAAGAAGAAGCCTACAAAGAAAGTTACAATCTCTAAGGACAATGATTCTACAGGCGTCCTTTTGGATTACCGAAAAGGTACTTTGGATTGCCCCAAGCACCAATTATATCTTTATATTAATTAATATCATATTTTGAATCTACAGATTGTGGTGTGAAGCCTTTAGCAAGACAAAGTCGAATAGTTGGTGGAACTCCATCAAATTATGGAAGCTGGCCGTGGCACGTAATCGTTAAAGAAACAGTGTGGTGGGGAATCTTCTCCAAAATAAAATGCGGGGGAGTTCTTATAGGATCTCGGCATGGTTAGAAATTGCCATAAATCTCAAAAACATTCTTTGATAGGGTTACAATAGTGTAGACAATTGAACTTTGTTAACTGGACCATTTTTTTTAGTTCTAACTGCAGCCCATTGCCAACCTCAGCAAACAGGGAAACTTTCTGTTGTACTTGGGGTTACTGACTCAGATAACCCAAACACAAATGCAGTAACCAAAGGAGTTAAAAGAGTTATCCGACATCCTCTGTTCAACCCCAGGAGCTATGAAAATGATATAGCCATCCTTGAGTTGGACTCTCCTGTAGAATTTCAACCTCACATCGTACCAATTTGTATGCCCGATCTGAAGGAGGTGTTTGAGGGCAGTGAAGGCATCGTTACTGGAATGGGACTTTTAAGACATGGTAGGGTCAACAACTGAATCAGAATTACATTTGATTAACGTTCTTGTAATGTGATATGCAAGAAAATTAAAATGTTCATTTACCATTTATGTATGTTGTATTCACACTAGACGGGGAGCGTCCTTTGGTCCTGCATGAAGTTGATGTTCCAATTTTAAACAATTCCGATTGTCAGTCCATGTTTAGAAGATCTGGAAACTCTAAACCTATCAAAGAAAGCTTCATTTGTGCTGGTAATTTGTTTTTCAATTTCAACAAAGGTCAAAGATTTACGTCTCGTTAATTCAAACTTGGACTAATGTTTGACTTTAAACTATAGGGTATCCGCAAGGACTCAAAGATTCTTGTGGAGGTAAGTATTCTTAACGCTTTCATGTTCCATGCATGATGACTAATTGCTGGTGTTTTAATTTCGATTTAAATGTTTTCAGGAGACAGCGGTTCGTACCCACATGTACCTATGAGGCATTATCGTTCGGATGATGAACCAAATATAAATGACACTGTGACTGAATTTTTCTCAGGCGGGCCTCTATCTGTAAGAAGAACAAATGGACAATGGGTGCTGGCTGGAACTGTGTCTCATGGAATAAAGTGTGCCGTCCCGAATCAGGTAATTAATCCATACTATGTGGTTCAACCTGAATATTTAGAACTTGCTAACAGTTGAATAAAGGTAAACTTTCTTTGGGTTTGATTGATGAATCTGTGTACCTTTTTTAATTAGCCTGGGGTTTACATGCGAACAACATGGTAATTTGATTTTTATACTTTAATTGATGTATCAATCAATTGATTAAATAATTGGTACCTAGTTATATTTACAAATTTAACTTTTAAAATAAATATTAGGTACCGACCCTGGATAGAGAAACTAACAAGAATTGCAAGAGGTCGCGAGTCTACAAAGTGTCATGGTCCACCAGGCACTTGTGACTATCCAAATACCCAGCCAAAAGGGATCTTGGATACTTTATTCAGAGTTTTCAGATTGGCAAGAAAATTCTGGAAATCCAGAAAATAATTGCGAGTGAATATTCATTGAATTTGTTTTAAATAATTATGTACATTTATCCCTGGGGTTTTTGTAAAGGGAATGTTATGTACAGACATAGGGGTGTAGATTTTGCTGTTAAATAATCCTTACCGTGTTTACCAGTATTAGTGAATAATATATTATGTAAACTATTTTTCGCCGAAATAAAGGACGAGTTATGAAGCCAAGACTTTAGCAGAAGTATAACAATCCTCTTTTCTTGAAATAATTTACAGAGAGTTTTCTATGTGGCTATTCCCGAGATGGTAAAACTGACGAGGGTTTTTGTGATGGGATAAAAAATTATTAATCTTTATTTAAACGAACACACGTACTTTCCAACTGGAACGGTTATGAAACGATAATGGTTTTTACATTTTTCACTGCCTTAATGGTTTGGTTGCTGAATTACAACAAATACATACATGATATTAACATCAAGGTGGGATCACCCATCTTCAACAAAGACAAAGGAATTGTGTTTTTGATACAATCAAATATACATCTTTGTCTTGAAATTCAATATTGACTAAAACTTGAACGACTTGAATCCTGAAGGAAGGGCATTTTGTAATGGCGACTCTATTGGACTCCTTTAAGCAAATTTATGATGAATGGTATCGTATCGATCTGTCAATAACCGAATCGGAACCACCTATCAAAAAATACAAGGTACACAGTATTAATTTCTGTAACCAGCATGCCGATTTTTAAGTTTTTGCTGATTATATGGAATGTAAAAACTAGCAGAAGGTGATTCACACCACTTTAAATGGAAAAAGGATGCTCAAGGGTGTCTGCTGGAAATCCATTTACGCTTCTACTTTTTACAGCAAGGATGAATTGCACTTTCTGTAAACAGCTAATCCCCTGCTGGAAAGAAAGTGTTTTTGTTCTTTATGACATGCATGCATTTGCTGGAAAGCAAATTACCTGGTAACCAAATCTTCTGCCAAGATCCTTAAATCCTTTTGTGAGTGACGCAACACATTTTTTCCTGCGCTTAGCCGACCACTTTTGGTAATTTATCATCCTCTGGTATGCCTAAAGGCGTGAAATTAGGATGTCAGTCGAACAAAGGAGTCAATTCTTTTCTAAGAAAATGTGATGCTGATGTGTCGAAGTAACTATAAGATTTCAATTTTTTACAAAAAATCTTTATCGTTCCAGCAAAATTCGCAATGAACCTCATTTAAATGATTTGGTATAAAAGGAGATTGTTGGAGAATTCAGGATTCATTACAAAGTTTTCAGCTTCACTAACAGTTTCCAACAAGTTGGTATATTCATCTAAATTCTAAACAAAAATCATGAAGGGCTTCTTTGCAGTTACTTTGGCAGTAGCCTGTCTTATCGCTGGAGCTATTGCTCAAGAGCCCCAAGCTCAATTTCTTACCCCCGTTGGCCAGCAAGCCTTTGCTTCCATTGACCAAGCTCAATTACATTCTGTAGATGAAGAAGAATCAGGTAAGTTGGAATTGAAATCATGAGAATCTATATTTTTTATAATATTATATTGACATACCTTGAATTATCTTTGTTATCAGGAATTCGAAACAAGAGGCAATACGGGTTCGGTGGAGGCTATGGTGGTTACGGAGGTGGCTACGGAGGTTAGCAATTTATTAATTATATGAATTAGGGTAAGTCAGATTTTGATTGATTTATTGATTGATTGATTAATTGTATAGGTGGTCGTGGAGGTTACGGAGGATATGGTGGTGGTGGCAGAGGTTACGGAGGGGGCGGCTATGGTGGTCGCGGATTTGGAGGTGGGTATGGAGGATATGGAAGATAAAAAATCGGAACCGCTTTCAGATGTTTATAACTATCAAGTGTCCAACTTTACGAAGCATTTTTTGTGATATCATAATTTTAAATGCAAATGTAACTCATGCCTTACCTTTGAATCTGTTAACGTAACACACTATTCGGAAACTGTTTGAAAACTGAATTTTTGGTAGCACTTTACTTTATGGATTATAAAGTATAAACATTCTTACATTTAAACGCATAAATAAATACTGAACATTATTTACTCTTAACTTTTTCATTTCATAAAGCGTCGATTAAACGGAGGTTTCGATTTACATCCAATTCCAGAAAGTTGGACAACAACTCATATGCATCAAATTGAACAGTTAAAAGGGTTAAAATTGTTAAAAAGTTAATTTTGGCAGTTAAAGTAGGTTAAACGACAAAGGATATTTGCGATTTTTCATATTCTTCCCCTGATTTATGCTACTTGCTCGTGAATATTTTTTAACACGTTGTTTGTAAAGCTAATTTCACCAGGCTGTTTAACTTTTTGCTGATGAAACGGAGCTCAGTTTTTCCAATTGATAGAACCATAATGGATACATTTGATCAGATTTTTAATTTGTTTGTAGGTTTAAACCTACAGAATTTGGTATAAGAAGTTAAAATGTCCATAAAAATGTACGTAAATCCTTTTGTGTCCGTCTGCGTATTTAATTGATTCCTCTGTGAACCCTGTAAAGTTCATAAATTCATCATTCGCCTTAGTTAAAAGTAGTATGTCGCCCTTGTTTCCTCAAGGACCATTCATTCATCTAAATATTATTGAGAGCTATGAAATACTACAGGTATGCAACATGAAAGCCTACAGGTATCTTGATTGTGTATTTGTTAAAGTTGCTGAATCCATTATAGATAGACGGCGCTCTTGTCAATGATCATACATTTACATTTACACACATACACCCACAACAATACATACCCACGGTTAAGGTAACCTACCCTAAAACAAAATATCAAATTGGTATGATCAAAAATGAATTTTAAATGCTGATGACGATTTATTTTCAAATATTTTTCTCTCAATAATTAAAAATAAAACCTATAACTCCCCTGGTCAAAAATCTAATAAATTAAAACGCATTTCTGTTACAGCCGGTAGTATTTGTTGCGTAAAAAAATGACCCTGAGATATATCCTACGCTATACAGTAACGTAAAAGTGAAAGTGCAGGCCGAGAGTAAAATGAATATATTTTAATTGTAAAAATGTACTCCTCCAACAATCCTGTACCACCGACCAGAAGTCACCGAAATTATTACAATCCGAATAACAACGCCAGGGGGGAGGATGACGAAGAAAAGGACGACGGGTCGGAAATTTATGTCGTCGATTACTACAAACATGAGAAACCTCAGCAGCAGCAACAGTTTTATAACTCAAAGTAAGTTTCAAC
>JAQFZA010001084.1:0-10895 GCA_034695115.1 Desoria olivacea
GACGTACGACGTAACAATGAAATAAATGATTCCTAAGTTCTACGTACACTAAACTTCAATTCTAAAAGACAAACACTAAAACATCTTAATTACGACTGAAGAAGATTGCATAACTAAACATAAAATTACACTTACAAAAGGCTGCACTACAGGGAAAATCCTCTCATTGTATAAAGATTCGTCAAAATATAATAACTTGATTAAACCCATTTCGATAACCTAATACAGCTGGAAACTATACTTTGGCATTATCATAAATTGCACTTTAAAATATTCCAATCGAAGTTTCATCAAATGAGTTATACAATTCTCTCATTCATCTAATTGGCAGAGCTAGATAATAAATTCACTATACTTACGCTTCAAGTAGCGTGGTCCTAACTCTCCTAACATATCAAATTAGCAAGGTAGAGAAAGACTAACGGTACTTTAAGTTGATTTCTTAAGAATACACTTTGCGTTTCCAGTATTTTTTACAGCACTTGATTTCAATGGTTACACAATGAGTAATAAAATTCAGTCCCCTTTCAAGAAAACAAATCAAGCATAAGCACCACCACAGTCAATCATCAGCAATCAGAACCCCTTTCGCTGGTCACAGGCCCCTACTGGATTGTCAACAAAGAAGATAATATTTCATTTTAACAGGAAAGATTGAGACGGGAAGAATAAAAGTTGCTCCATTAATTGAGAGACATCATTTTGAAATCGTATGGGTCAAGATCAACAAGATACCGAGTGGTATTATTCGCGCGGTGATGATGTTACAGTCTATACTGCGCTTGACTGACGCTGGGAGAAAAATAAATATGTAAGTAGGTAATTTGTCCTCAAACAACAAATAAATAAACCTCCATCCTGTTCAAGAATAACAACATTCAACAGCTATAAAAAATATTAGTATCTGGAACTCAGGACTCATTAAGCTTGTACAGGTCATATAAATTTAGAATTTCTTTCTTCCCAAATCAAAACTTCAATAGAAGTTCCGAAACTGAATCAAACTGATTGTGGGGTCAATTGTAACAAAAAACAGAAAATGCCAGCTCACAACATCAACCAGAACTCTATTCGACATATTACTGAAGGATTCCCATTCATTGTTGTTTCAAAACTCCGAAACTCAAGTAAATAAATACCGTATTTCCCTATTTATTGGCTCCCCGGGAAAAAAACTACCCGTTGTCCATCATTGTAATATTAAACGGTCTTATCCTGTATTGTTAACCGACCTTTATTTTGGAACAGGTTTGAAACAATAATGGCCAGGGCTTTTTAATCGGGAAATGCGGTACTTGATTGTTATTTCGAAAGCTGGATATTGAAATTCGTTTTTCAGAAAGCAATAATCCGAAATAAAGACATTTCATCATACTTGCTAATAGCTAGGAATACAATTATGGACTGTAACCCTGTCCCAGACATTCAAAGCCGAGTAATACTTGCGAAAGAAACAGTTACGAGATTACATTTACCAGATCAACTATTGTATCTTACGAGCTACTTAACGCTTATTGTATTCATAGTATATCAGAATGCGCTAACAAAATACATTTCATCTACAGCTCATTATAGAGATCTACCCATAGTCCCCTGAAAAATGCATTCAATATTACCTCTTAAGCCTATATTTGTACTCACTGAAGGTAAGTCAAGGTTTGCAATACGCAATGAAATAACCTTGCTTTTCATTCTATCCACCAGCCTCCTGCAAAAAGAGTTTCCAATTGGTACATTATTCCACTTAGAAACTTTCTAGTATTTAATCCAAGTGACAAACATGTGTAGCTCATCATTTCCACTTTAAAGTACTGACTAATTAAAATTGAAGACCTCGCCATGAACTTCACGAACTTCCTTGATGAGTAACAGAAGAGTTTGCTGCTGTATGATGCTGATGACCATGGGAATGCGATGATGAGGGAGCATCTTGATCGATTGGAGTAGCAGGAGTCAAAGGAAGGTCGTAAGTCGACGTTGAATCCGAACCCGCACTGGGTGTTAGGGGACTTGGCGTGGCTGAGCCCAACTGACTACCTTGAGCTGGATTTGTCGACATGAGCTTCTGCCTAACTTCACGAATTTTTAGCTGAAGGCATGCTTTGTTTGGAAAGACGTCAGCGTGTTGGGTCTGCCATAAAAGAAAACAAAAATGGAATAAGTCAGTGCCACAAAATACAAGAAATAAAGTACCTAATGTATCTCAATTTTTTACCTGGAAGGTAGATGTTGCTTGTGTGGTTGGAAATAATCCGTTCTCTTCAAATAACTGCACGACTAACTGTCTTCTTTGTTCTAAAACTTTTCGGTGTCCTTTCTCCATTCCCGTATCTACACCTCTGCTCATATTTGCTGGCGTTTTTGGAGTTCGGGGTGAACGAAGGGCACAAAAATTTGAGCTGAGAGGCCCAAGTCCAGGCGTTCGATCAACAGACAACATTGGTGAAGATGGAATGCTACGTTCTTCGCTCGGTGGCTTAACACTGGAAGTTGTGGAAACTCCACTTGGATTATCATCTACAGCATAAAACAAGTTTCAAAATTATACTTCCTATCAACCTATCAGGAATTGAAACCATTTATTGATTATTCGATTAAAACGATTAAACACAAACAAACTGATCAGCATACATTTACTATGTACACATTTTTCATGTTTTAAAGGGCACGAGAACTTTGCTGTAAAAATGTACAAGGCTTGTATTTTCATATATTTTTCTTTTACTTACGTTTGAAAGCCTCCAAATTAAAATCTGGGCCAAAAAACGTTGAACCCGTCAGCTTTACAGGTGCAGATGCACAGTCATGATGGTCCTTGTCCGCAATGTTCGGGTTTTCTGGCTCCGTTGCTATTTTTGGAGTTACAAATTAAATTATTTATACTTGTTACATGTCTCGATCGACGTTCAATTTCTACCCATCCTCGTGCCTAGTTATTAAAAAAAAATACCTGAAGGCATCCGTTTCTTTCTGAAGCTATTTAAGATAACTCTTGGACTTGAAGGCATAGACAGGGTACTAGGAGACTGGCACTCTTCAAACTTAAATTGGGGCAGACATGAAAACTTTTCAGAAAATTTCAGCTTTTCTAACACCCTGTTTACAACACAAATGTTATTATTAAATGAGACCCCATAGTTTGGAAATCACAAAAGGTATTACAATTAAGTATGTATGTTTATTACTTTTCCATCCCGTCTTCAACGTTTTTTTTAAAGAAACATTTGAATCCAGCACTTGCTACATCAGGTTCTACTTCTTTTAATTCTTCTTCGCCCTTCTCCGTAACTTCAACAATTTCAGTACCGTCCAAACAAGCTACCTGGCTTTCAACTGGGCTAGAATGTGGTGCTTCGTCATTTAAACGCTCATCAATTTCCATATCAGACGGGGAATTAGCTTGATTAGGAGACAATTCATCCTTCACTCCTGTTGAATGTGGCCCTATGACAGGAGTAAATGACAAGGGCAAGCAATTTCCCTGCGACTGGCGCCTTTGAAGTGGGGCTTTTCCAAGCTGAGCGGGTGTTGGTGCAAGAACAAAAGGAGTAGTAGGATTTACTACTTTCAGACTCCCAGTCGCTTCTGGCTTGTTAGAATCCTACACAGCGCATAGTATCAATCATTATACATTTAAAAAAAATAGTTCACGGAATGAGCTATTTAGTAATACATATTTCTTACCGATACCGTAGGAATTATTTTGATGTCCTTATCAGAAGCCGATTGAGCTGCAGAAACACTTACAACCGTCTCTTTGATCTTCGACTCGTCTTGAGTTTCTGCTGAGTATAGTCACAAACACAATACAAATTTACATCGTTGTATTTTTTAACATATTTTCAATCCGGTAAAATATTGACTTAATCAAAAATATCTAACCATAAGTAGTCACCGGTGTGGCATCAACAGATTTAAGTAGTGTAAGGTAAGTTGTAGCAACTTTATTTCCTATTGTAATGGTTGGCCGTACCAATAAAGCCTGTGTCGGTACTGATCCTGCAGACGTTACTTGTGTAAAAGTCAGCACATGGGTTGTTTGCGGTTTAGAAATCGAGTTGACATCATTTCCACTATTGTTTGTGTCATGGACCCCTCCGGCCTAAATTAAAATTAAGAATATGATATACACCAATTTTTCTCAATAATCCGTACGTTTGAAACATTTATCTTGAAGGTTACCCGCACTGGCTCCTTTGGACTGGGCATAGAGCGGAATGCACTTCCAGATGGCTGAAACACCAATTTTGGAATCGACGGAGAAATGGCAGTCAAAAAATGATTTCCTCCAGATGTTGGATCAGATGGAAGTCTGATTGGCTTGGGCTTATTTATCGTATTTGTCGGCGTCACAATAGAAATTGGGGTAGCAGTGGTCAAGATCGTCGTTCCTGCCAAAGAGATTCCTGAAGAAGCAGGAGCATTGACTTTTATATGTTGTCCCTGACCCTGACCTGTCCTATTTATTGAAGATTGAGAATGAGATGGTGAATCCAATTTCACTCTGCTCTGCGATTTAGTGTCAGATTCAAAGTCAGATTCGCAGTCTGAAACTTTCTCTTTGCATTGAAGATCTATTTCATCACATATAACCTGTAAAAAGGAATTGCATATACAATTTAACAATTGTCCTTCTTATATTTTTATACAATAATTGATAATTGAGATAATAATAAATTACTTACCATTCTATCTTCTTCATCCGAGAAATCTCCACTACCCTTGTGTACCTCGCCACCAGGGGTAACACCGCCGATCCCAGATTCAACAGCGACTTCTTCTTGAACAACTGCCCGAGATCCAAAAGGCCCGTCTTCATTAGAACTGGATCGTCGTTTCTTATTCCCGTCAAGTCCGGGTGGACCGGTTCCACTTGAAGACTTTCTTCGATCTCGACTACACCATTTCCATCCTTACAAATAAAGGGAAATAACGGTTGTATTGTCATTTACTGTATGACAGGTAATTAATAAATAATTAGTAATACTGAAATAAAATAATACCGGGATTGGCTTTGAAATGGGCTTCCTTTACTTCTGATGCCAACGCATGATACTTCTGCTTCTCTTCAGGGCCCAGCTGATACCACCATTCACCTAATATCTTCGACACCGTCCTGTTGTCTTGATTTGGATGCCTTTGATGAACAAGAGCCCTGTGTCGTTTACTGAATATCATAAATGCGTTCATTGGACGACGAACTCTCTCTGGCTCTTTCCCATCGTCTTTGGAAGCGGGCAAGCTCAGTGCCTACAAAATTAAAATTATATTTTAGTTTCTCCCTCGATAATGGTTCGGGATTCAATCATTCAAGGAATTATGGGGTTGTTTTAAAGAACAACGTCAACGTGAACAACCCTCACATATGCCGTCTTATTTTGTTATCAGTTTATTAAAACACATTTTTACATAAATTCTAGAATGATAACTTACTCTTCGTTTGTTCGCCCCATTCAAACTTGCAAGCGAATCCGACACACCTTCAAAAACGTCATCATCGTCATCGCCAATGTCTGGAAGACCTAAGTCTACGTCGTGAGATTGGTTAAGGTTGGAAGTTGAACCATCTTTTCCTGAAGCCGGCGATTCTGGAGTTCCATTTTGTGATGAGCATTGTTGGGGCGGCGAGGGTGTCGGCGTTAGAAAGGGCAACAGTGCTTGCCAAGGGTAAACTTTTGGTGTACCTTCAGATTCATTGCTACATTGATTATTGCCATCTGAAGGGGGGCCGGAGGGAATAACCGGAAGAAGTTGTGTTGGTTGAAGGTGATTCCCGACACTAGAATTGCCTGCGTTTGTAGTACTGATAACTATTGTGCTGGTTTGATTGCCTGTGTTAGTACCATTAGAGTAAATTGGTTTGCTGGGAGCTTCAACCAAATGAATAATATTTGCAGAAAGAGCAGATTCCATTTTTGGTCTTACTAGGAGCATACTTGCCCCTTCTGAACTTCCTGCGTTTTCAGGAATTATTAACTGGGGTGGGGATGAAGGACTATTCATCACGGACATTCCGTTCAGGCAAATCCTACCGTTAGCTATTGTCCTCGGATCCTGTTCCATTTTTACTTCTGCAGTCTCCATTTTACCCGCTCGGGTGAAAGTAATAGTACTTGCCATGCTTTCAGTTGAAGACGTAAATGAAGGAACGATGGATTTTCTTAGGGTAATTGGAGTACCACCTGACATAACTACTGTACTTGGTAGACTGACAGATGCAGAAGAGACCGACGCTCCACTAGTTGTAATTATTTGTCGAGTTTGCTGTTGATTATGATTGTTATGAAGGTTTACAACAGATGTGGAAATGGGATGTGCTAATACAATTTGGGTACCGGCAGAGCTGACTCCTGATGAGTGCAAAGTGGTTATTGGAAAAACAGATATCGGTTGATATCTTGGGCCAACTTGGACGTGTCCTTTATTACTCACTGGAGAAGATGATTGTACCATAACTGGGGTAAGTGTCATTGAACCTTTCATCAAAGTAATTGGGGGTGGTGGTGGGGCAAATGGGGTTATAGGATGCCGATTAACTTCGAACGAATGGGACCCTACATCTTGTTTCGTTTCTCTGATTACTGAAGCACCTCCTGAACTTGTCTCCGATGTAACAGCGTGATTAATACTGCCACTGTTTGCTATCATGATCCCAATATGATGTGTCCCACTTGTGGGAGTGACAAATGTTCCTCCAGCACTGGTAGAACTCGTTTCAGCAAAGGACGTCGCGTGTAGAGCATTTGAGGAGGTATGTACAATCAGGTTAGACGAAGTTCCAGATGAAGTGCTAGAAGAACTGGCTGATGACACCAGTGGGCTCATCTGAATAACGCTGGTTCCTGGTGCAATTCTTGGTCTAAAAATCTCAGGGCGGATCACTGATTGATGAGATCGATTTTCCGACGTAATACCACTATGTACGACGACAACTTCCCCAGGCTTGTTGTGCCAGGCCGGTGATGAGGTGATTGGTACAGGAGAAGTACTAGGAACTCCTGCAATTGGCATGAAAAGATTGTGTCGCGAACCAACTGTCAATGGTGATTGCAACACTCTGGGAGAATTGCATCCACTTTTCTGTGACGAAGGTGGCGAGAAAGATGGAGATGTTGATCGAGACAGTGAAACTAACATTGTAGCCGCTTCGGTCTCATCTGCATCAAACCTCCCTGCAACTCTTACATCTCTTAAACTGCTGGGCGATGCTCCTGAATCCCGAGAACTAGCTTCATCAGCTTCACTTTCTTTCGACTTCGATCGGCTAGAAGTAAATAAGGGCTGCTTAAAATATGATTCATTACAATTTCATATATGTGTATCTAACATAAATTTACGTACCTCAAGGATGATGAGCTCTGGTAATGGGAGCCCGGTTTCCCCTTCATACCCAAGTGTCTAGAACAGAATCCCCTTCTCTGTGATTCCTTTGTACAACCTTCTCGTGAGCAAAGACGACGCCACTGTTTTCCATTAAACTTCTTTCGGATTCCAGTCGGAGTTGAAACGACGTCACCTGTACGAAGAAGAAAAAAGCAAAAGATTATGAAACTAAGTTGGTCTCGCACTCGCACAACGGGCATAACCGAAATTGAAACTTTGGATAGGACATGAATTTGTTGAGCATTATTTATCACCTTTTTTGTATTTATGGGGTGTCCCATTTTGAGATCGTGGAGTTGTGGCTTGGCTTCTTGGGGTTCCCCTTTCTCCAATTAAGCTACCGGAACTTACGTGACTTTGAACACTACTACATTTGCTACTTCCAATTTGGGTGCCTGGAGTTAACGAGCCACCCCGTCCACCGATTGTTGTTCCGACTTCGTTAAAATGAATATCTTCTCTTCTAAGGTCATCGTCACTTTCGCAGAAATCATACTCTATTCGCTTTCTTTCATCGTTGCCATGATTTGGAATAGCGATAGGGGATGGTCCATTGATTTGTCTACACATACTACTGCCGCTGTGTAGCGGTTCCGGTAAATTTGAAGTAGGGTTATGAGGAACGGCATAAATCGATTCAATTGCTTTCAATTCATCCCACCAAGGAGGTAGTAGCAGCCTCAAATTCGGGCGTGCAACGGTATAATCCTTACTCTCTGATGCGACAGATACTACATATTGTGGCGGCCAACCACTTATTCGAGAGACAACACCCTCGACAAACAGGCTACTGTCAGTAACGACACCTTCAACACTTGGTCTCGTTCTGACACAAACATGACATCCTACAGTCACCTAAAAGATTACAAAATGAGTAAATAAGTATACAGTGTAAGATTTGGATGATAAAAAATTCAAATCCCATGGCATTGCATTACCTGAGAAGGTGCTGGACTTGCATCAGATACAATATCATAGAAGGAAGTTCGTGATAATATCACATCCGTGTATGGTAAAGAGACGTTGTCTCTATCGAATAAAACGGTAATAGTTGAATGACCACTAACGGCAGTGATAATACCAGGCATGTATAAATTAGATCTCTTTGCAAGCACCCGATGTCCTTTCCATTCCCGGAGATCTAACGGTGGAGCATTGACGCTAGTGGTTTTAAGCTCCACAGGATTAGGAGGCAAAAGCTGCTGAGAGCTGGTATCATTTCCTTCTACTTTTATAGAAGTACCAGACCATTGCCGTTGTTCACTGGCCTTCAAGTCATCACCTTTCGAGCTCTGCAAATATTTCAGTGACCGCATATTTAATTATGTAAATCAATACCTACAATTCATTGTTTTTATTACAATACCTCAATTTAGATTCAACATACCTGAAGGACTGTCTGAAATCCATATTTAGGTGCATAAGCCGTAACTGGCAAAGTTCCGTCTTCACTTCCTGTCATCGATTTGGAAATGATCTCATTCCTAGAAGTGTCAACTGATCCGGATCGTGAAATTCCTCTAAATTCTCTATGCTCCCTTGTTTCGGTCAGGGATGGCCTTTCAGAGCTGGCAATAACTGAAGACTGGTGATGAGTTCCTACTGGAGCCCTTAATAGCACTTCATGAGATTGCTCTTCTTTCTGATGGTGAGGACCTGGTGCAGTCATAAGGAGCCTGTCACCACCAATTGACTGGCTGTGAGTAACGCTCATTCCAGATGGATGAGGCTGATGATGAAGTATCCCTTGACTTAGAAGCGGAGCTATTTTAGCAAAGGTCGCTTCTGCTGGTGTACTAGGCATGGGCATGGAGTTTGAAGAGGATGTGCGACATACAGTATTTAAAGATTGGGGATAATTTGTGTACTCTGTTGGTGATTTTGACCGTTCCACGACTAAGTTGAGCCCCTCGTGTTCAATTGGATTTTGATACTGTAGCATGGGGGATACCTATGAAATTCAAAGTAAGCAATATTAGTTTAGTTAAACATTGAAATGGTTTTTGAATTATGGTTTCTGAATTTTATCTTCATAATCCTAACCTTTGGTGGTGGTAAATGATTTCTGTATCCCGATGTAGTGAACTGCAGATGTTGCTGTGACGATGCATTAGTGGTGGGGGCCGATCGGTGTGAATTTACAGATACCTGGACGGGATCATTTGAAGTAGGTTTCTGAATATGATGAACTCTATACGATGGCGATGGTGACCGACTATGATAGACTGATGATTGTTGCTGCTGGTGAGTTATTGCACTATAAGAAGAGTCAGGCTGATGGTGTTGTGGATGACTTGGAGGGCGACTCAAGGAACGACACCCAAGATCGATAGGTTGTTCTGTTTGAGAATTTGAATACGAATGAGAATACGGAATCGAAGGTGAGGCTGCAGCACTGCCAGAGCTGCTGTACATAGGAGAATGATGAACGCTTCGGTTTGCATTTGGCCCATAGTTGGGATATCCTAACGACTTCTGATCTAGGGAGGAAACCGGCGGTGCTGAAGGTTGCTGGTGGTTAGGAGACGTATAGCATCCTCCGCTTTTTAAGACCATCGAACCGGAAGCGGTAGCGGAACTGAGTTGAGATAAGGAAAGATGTGTATCCAGTTGAGGATTAATTAATGCTTTAGATGCCAAGCCTTGCGATTCAGGTATGCTTATGGCATGAGAAGTCGCGTGAGCCTGAGGACCGGGAGACGAAACTATCACGGGTGTATGGGACTGAGAAGTTACATTTGGATGGGAGGAATGACCAGCTAAGCTACTGATGACCACCGACGGATTTTGCATGTGCTGAGTACTAATCGACTGGTGAATTTGATGGCAAGAAATGATATTCCTCACATCTCCCGGATGAGGTGGCAGAGAGGATGAATTAAACGTGGGCTGTGAAGGAGCTACTATACGATTATCATGATGTTGCTGATGGGTAGATATAACGCTGTTGTTGGGGCTAGAGAGCGAGACCATTACTGCATCCGACTGAGAGCTACTATCCTCCACCCGCTTTCTTTCAAGGACTTCCGAATTACGAATATTAGAATTGATTGCTGGTCCAGAAGAAGTTGGACTTTGCGTTGTCAATGAAAAATCTGTTTGGTTCACTGATGTCACTGTAATCTTATTAGGTTCCATGGTCTCGAAATCCGACAAGTCAAATTTCCTCTTCTTGGGAAGCCTTTTGAAAGAATCACTTGATGACCCGCTATTCCCGGCATTGGTACTCCCACTTCCTGTACATTCTTTGGTAGAGTCCTGTTCAATGTAGTTTTTTAAATATTTTATTATTAATAAATAACATTGGTATGCATTTCAATTTCAACATATGTATCTAATCTTGATTGAGCTTACCGTTTTTGATCGAGCCTCATTGCAGTTGTCATTTCCATCTTGTAAATTCTTTGTGCTAGTAACTGGGATGTTTTCACTTGTCGTCGTGGCTAATGACCTCATCTACAAATATCAGAAGAAAATTGATTCAAGTAACTCATCGACTCACTATTAAATGT
>JAQFZA010001085.1:0-10893 GCA_034695115.1 Desoria olivacea
TCAATTTGGATATGTGATACACCACTTTGATCAAAATTTAACGTTCAATCAGAAAATGCCAACAATCTAGAATGAAAACGACCTAGTTTTTGAGATAGACCCAGAAAACCTAGTAAAATCGGATTTATAAAAAAGTATATGGTATGTAAAAGCATGTAAAAGTAAAATAATATGGCTTGTTTCAATTATAATTAAATTATGCCACATCTAACCATATCTCTATAATTGTACGACCTAAGGATTTTATATAATAGGTGATTTTACATAGAGTTTTTAAGAAGTATTCTGCTTGGAAGAATGCAGTGCATGGTGGTGAAAGTCAGATCCTTTCACTGTACGGTTTTAATCAGTAAATACAATACTATTTCAGTATCAGGATTAAAATATTGGTTACTTGGATAGGAATATAGTTAGAAGCATCCATCCCGTGAATATGTATGTAGTTGGCAAGTCTGACATGAAGTACTTGTGGGTTTTTTGATAAACCCTCTGGAGAAAGTTGGAGAAAGCAGGGATGTTTACAAACATGTCAATTGTCATTGTGTAACCTCTAATGGGATGCATCCATCCTACAACGTTCCTTGGAAATTGACAGGTGTAAGGGATGCATTAATTAGTGCATGAAGTCTGCATATCGGCATGGGCGACCCAGAATTCAGAATACGAAATGTATATGAAAGTAACTCTTATCATTAATTTAATTCAATAATATTTTAACTTTGATATTTATTCTCTGATTGGTTACAATTTTAATTTGTGGGATTGGCTTATGCAAAGACAATAGTGAAAGGCTGATTAGGAGTTAATCCTAAGTTGCTAACGAGAACTTCTCCAGATGGCAATTTTGAGAAGCCGGTATGTGCAGCTCCATTTACAGTGACAGATGTCACGGTACCGGCTCCAAGGAGTCGGATAGTGTCAAGGGTTTTGGTGGACATGGCTGGGTATCCATTCTGTACCATTGTGCTCGTAAGCGATCCAGAGGCAATGGCGAACTCGGCGTAGAAATAATCGCCTGCGGGAACGGTATCGATACTATCACCGTCATCATAGAAGAGAGATCCAGTGGCACTACCGTTGTCATCCAGAGCAACGATCAACCCCATAGGATTATTTCGGGCGAGCTCAGTGTTCATGGCTGATTCTTGGGTCGGCAAGATGTTACCTCCTCGGACGTGCAAATTGATAAAGTCCATTGGGGCGCTTAAAGTGGTTTGATCTCCCTTAGTAGCCACCTCTGCCCCATCGTAGTAGCTGTAGAACCTAGCATTTGGGAAGTAGGCCTCCACTGAAACTGCTCCTTGGTCCACAACGGGTGAAATCATGAGACCTGTCAGGAAAACCGTTACTGTAAGCATATCCTTAAGGGTAGTTTCGGAATAATAGAAGCTAACATCCTCAGCAACATTATACCTGAGCCCCAGAAGAACTGCCTGTCGATATTTGCCGTTTTGGGATCTGAAGAAAATTCATGCCACAGTGCACGTGCCACTGTTCCACCTTCGGTGATATGCTTGTAGAAAAGGGTGTACAAATATGGTATCAAAGTATATCGAATTTCCATAGCTGTCTTGGATGACGCCTGAACTGATGGACTCCATACACCTGGATCTTGATCCTTTGAATTAAAAAGAAAACATCAGATTTAGGATTTTTTGATTATTTAACGAAAGGTATTTAATTATCATACGTATGCTTACAATAGTGCCAATTGCATTGTGATTTCTCGAGAAGGGGTAGAAAGCTCCAAGTTCCATCCACCTTTGGCAAAGATCTTCCTGTAAGTTGGGTAATTAAGTATATATGGTATAAGTATTCCATGTATATATTATGTGTGCATAATTGATGTATTCTATAATTGACGAAAATGCGACTTGACCCTACCTGTGTGTCTCCAATAAATCCACAAATGTCGGCACCTGGCAATGACATGACATTAATTTATATTAAAAATTTAATCAAATCTTAAATATCAGGTAATTAGAATGTTCATGGCAATAAATCCTTGGCTTAATAATGTTAAAAATGTTAAAAAACACCTGAGAATGGAACACCCCATTGATTGAATTGTAGCATGCCAATGATACTATAGTACAAGTTATTCCAGTTACTAAAATTATCTCCAAGCCAGTGAGCGACCTTAATTAGATGAAAATTGCAATAGAAAAATTAAAATTGAATTAAAATGGGTTCTAAATTGCAAGAAAAATAAAGGCTAAACAAACAAACAAACCCATTTGCCGGACCCTAGGAAAGTTGAACGGGACAGAACCAGGGCTCGCTTTCCGGTGCCTTGTCGAGCACCCCTTAAATGACAATTTGAAATGTCAAATTTGAAGTATCATTTTATATGAAAATGTGAGAACTCTTACGTAAGTGTAGGCTCGGATTCAAACCATCCGAAGAGAGAATGTGTGTTGTAATGGATGGATACAGAATCCACATGGTCAGGGCATATGGTTTTGGATCCCAAGTACCGATCAGCAATGGCTGTTGGGTAAAATAACGGGGTAGTTGGTTGGTTGAATAATTTTACGGACTCTAAAAGTATGGAATGAAAATCCATTTCAAAAGAACTTACCAGGAACGTATGGGGGATTGTTCCATTTGTTTGTTGCACATCCGTCATTAATATCTCCAGTAACAAAGTTAGCAGGTTCATTCATATCCTGATCACATTAAATATGCATCAGGCATTTGGATACATTGACAGTTGGATTACAGATACATAATTGGTTTTTAAACTGGAAATTAATTGGATCCAACTTACAATCCACAAGCCATCATATTCCAAAAGATCATGGAATTCTTTGACGAGTGTAATCCACCAGTCTCGGGTTACATTCTTTGAGTAATCTGGGAAGTAAACAGGGTCGGCTGGCCATACTCTACCAATGACTGGAGTCCCATCTGATTTCTTGGTCCAGACGTCCATTTGGTTTCCAAGTTCCAATGGCCGATAGGTTCCTGCGGCCTCTCCAATACTTATGCATGGATCCTATATGAAATACAAAATAAATCGGATAAAAATCGTTCAGGCACTCATTTCTCAATGAATTATTTACAACTGTAAATTCATACCAAAATAGTCACGAATTTGATGCCCTTTGTCTTCAGGCTTTTAACGTATGTGTCAAGTCCAGGGAATTTGCTGGTTGAAAAGGTAAAGTCCAATTCACGTTCCATGATATCAATATCTCCGTATTGGACATCCTGGGAAAGCAGTTATTTTTTTGTAAGCTAAATTCAACATTTTGTACATCTTACACATTTCGTTTTAATTTGTATGTGGCGTACCTGCGGAATCCCAGCAGCCGCGGTACGGTCTACGAAAATTGACATGATTCAATATGAATATTAAAATACAATATTGAATATTCATATTGATATGAATATTAAAATATAAATCATAACATTACCTACTGCAGCTTGCATATTAGCAATTGTATTGTAACCATATTTACAGAGCTGGAAACCTAAGGCCCAGTATGGTGGTAATTGAGCACGTCCTACAGCCTAATTGAACAGGACGTTAGTCAATAGATAGAAATAGTTAATAAAAATTAAGTAATTCATAGCATCCATACTTCAGTATATTGTTGAACTGTATTTTCGGGGGTAGGTCCCAAGAAGAAGTAGAAGTCAAGGAGTCCTCCGATGGTGGTGTATTTAATGGTTGGTCCAGGTGAAAATGTGAACTCTAGATTAATTGTAGACAAACATTGTTTTTCTTTAAATTTTAATCCTTTACCACATGAAGTTTTGCAAAGATAATTCAGTAACATTACCCTGGGCATTACTGTTGATGATTGCTACGGCATGGGATTTGCCGTCAGCTTCAAGAACGGTATAGTGAGGATGAACTCCATACATGTTGGTTGTTCCCTGAATTCAAATTTTTAATAAGACGGATTTGAGATTGATATTCTTTATTGGATGAAGCAGGAAATACAGTAGTGTACGAAATCCCTACCGCTGGTGGTTGATCGCGACCCCATAGTCCCCACGTTTTACTTTGGGAGAAATCGTGCTATAAAATAATTTAAATATTTAAATATTTGATTAAATTTTAAAATACTAATTAATGTTTGTATTTCGAAAAATGAAAATAAACCTTAAAGCTGCTTTGCTCATTTTCTCCAACACCATAGACATTTTCAGATGGAACCTTCCAGGCAAGGGTGAGGTATTGTTCAGCAAAAATGAACTTTCCAACAGAAGAGTCGAAAAGGACAGCTCCACTTGATTTACGAATAATTTTGAATGAGAACAGAGGATCATTGGAGAATTCCATGTCGTAAAGTGGGTTGGCGTTACCCCCCATGGCTGGATTGATTTGAAGAGGTACTTCCCACCTGGCAGTTTCGTCCGTTATCTAATCAAAAGAGGATTAGGAAAAATATTGAAGCATTTTTACTTGAGCATGCAAATGTAGATGTTTCAAGCATTCATACCTTAACACGAAGTCGGTAGTCTGACTGGAATTCAGCGTTAAGAGTCAAAGTGGGAGCCTCGCCATCCCATCTTGGCCTGATGGCCCTTCGCCCTTTGACAGATTCAGCTTTAACCAAGTTGACCCTAAAGAAATATGAGATGTGGTAATAAATTGAAAGGTATACACTATTAGAATAAATAGTTAACTAACCTAACACCATTGGGTGTGGTAACTGGCTCTCCGACCATTAGATAACCTCCTACCGTTGGAGCTCCAGGAACATAACACCAAGCCGCACCACCGGGATCTGTTGGACACCTGCATACAATTTATAGTTCAGTCTGCGCCCCATGAAAACCCTCGGGTATAAGAATGAAGATTTTTGTTAGTTACCAGGTACAATTTCTAGCATTTCTACAATCGTCTTCAGAGGTTGACTCCCCCGGAGCACAATCAACTCGCTCGTCGTCTTCAAGATAGCCATCGTCGCAACCGAATCCTTGTGACAGGACTATTTAAAATGACAAAAATATAAATATTGTAAATTCCAAATACTCCTGTTGTTCCAAATTCCAAATTATGAAGTTTGGTTTCTACCTGCTGGAAGAAGAACTGCACAGGCTACAAGGGAAATTAAAATTAGCTTCATGGTTCTGTTATCAAAATCAGGAATGGTGTACGGGCAAGGGCTGCTGGCCAAGATGTGATCGATCTGGAATTCCGGATCGAACTGTCGTGATGCATTAATCTTTAATTTATTTATATATGGGTTTATTACAGATAAAGCTTTATTTCTGGAGAATTCGTATCTGCTTGAAATTTTCAATGTATGCATTAACCCGTCAACAACATAAAAATTAACCTGGGGTGATTTTGGTAGCTATTGGTTGATTGGATCTGATTGGTGGTTTGGTTATCAAGCCAAGTCAATTGAGCATTTGCGATGCATGACAAGTATACGTTTTTTATGGTTTTTATTGTAGTACATTGATTTACTGGCTCTTTCTAGTTTAACTGTAAGTTTGGTAAGCTTGCAGGAATATAGTTGCAGGTGTAAAGTAATCAATCATAACAATGTTGATACTTTTACCCTCCAGCGTCAATCAAAATCCGATTTTAATCAGATGCAGAACGACAAACAATATGATATACGATGCGGAGTACTACAACATGATAGAAAACAACAGAATTTCTTCAGCATGTGAGATTATGAGGTTTACGCTGCACATATAAAATAATTAAGCTTTTTAAATTTGCCGACAGTGATATTAAAATACCCTACAGAACCTTGTTTGTCGAGATTTCCTGGAATAATTTGACGAACATTTGGGTCATCAAAATTAAGTCATTCTAAGAGAACATGAACGTGTTCGGTTGGAAGTTTAGAATGTGGTTAATTGGATAATATGGCATAAAGTGTGATTTCTTTACTTGCAAAAATCAGCAATAAAGGTTTCAAATATCAATCATACAAATTTTGACTTCTTTATCCAACGGCAATGAAATGGTTGAGCGATAATCTTTATGGTTGCAACTTTTATTTAATTTTGGTTTAAATTCCAATTGTGTTGAGCAGGTGTGGTACAAAGATAAACAGTTATCCATGTATGTCCTTCAGCCGTACATTACCATGATTTAGAAACATACAAGGAACCACCAACCCGAATGACAAATTCCTGTAAATGTTTACAAGCAACAAATATTGCACAACTTAAAATTGAATTCGAGAAAGTATTTTATTAACTTAGCATTAATTAAATGAAGTAACTTAGAATTGTGTTATTTGTACACATTCACATCGAAAATGATGGACATCATAATTTGTTAAAAACATCAGGATTGACAGTCTATTCCAAGCTACTACGCTTATGAATGTCCACATCTGGATTATATTGAGATCAGTTTCCCCTACCGACCTACACAGTCTCGTATAACTTTTTCCCAAAACTCTTAATGCTTATTGCGATAAACACCAAAGCCGTTAGGAATGCGGAACACTGAAATTTCATAAATGATTTTTTTAAGTAACTTTACTAACCCTTATTAATACTTTTTTTTAAATATCGTTCATTATACTTACAGCCCCCGTAATCTTTTCTTTCATAAGTTGACAGTTCTGAGGATCCACACAAAAGTTATCGATTTTTACGGCTGTGTATCCCATGAAAATACCGGATACGATGAGAAATATCGCTCCGGTGAAATGGAATCCAAAATCCTATGAAATGATGAAAGAATTTAACATTTGATTTACCAGATTTTAAGAGATAATTATTTTTGCAACCGTAGCTAATCTTAAAATACTTACAACGCCCCGATTAACTTTGATTTCGCAGATGTCTTTCTTAACCAGATAGATGATTAAGTGGACAACTGACCAAAATAAGCAAATTCCTGTGACATATAAGAAAAATCTCTCCATCCATAAAATTGGGAGTAAATCTTTAGGTTCTTCCGATAACGCTGTTGTTGTGTCCAGTTCTATGACATCTCTCAAAGGTGTACTGGGTGTTGTGGGGGACACGGACGCTAAATTACCGTCGAAGCAATTCTTATTGTATTCTGAATTGATGTAGGCATGCATACCCGATGAATATGCAATTGTTCCTAATACCTGGTGAGTAACATATTCAATTAGTTAGGTTTAAATTCATAAAGTTAGATTACCTTAGTTTGAGTTAGCAACAGAAATGTTGAGAAAAACTGAACTTACAATCGAAGCTAGTTTCAGTATTCCTATGATAGAAACTATGTATTTTAGGTTGAGAGCCATTTCACTAACTTTTAATTTGGTAATTCGTAAAGATTAATTTGACCAAGTTTATGGACTGAGATTTTGCACAATTGTGGGGATTGACAGTTGCCCTGAGCTTTATAATACAAAAAAAGTGTGAATGCCAAATGACTCACCCTTGGACGAGATTTTATCTTTCGATGACTGTAATTGTCATTTATGACGACAATTCGTATACTAGTACAAGATATTTAATGGGAAAGGAAACATGTTCAATGTTCGAGGACAATGATAAGGACTCAATTAGTTTTACATGATTCACAACGTTTGGAATAGGGATCCTTGATTATTATCAATTTGTGTGAATCATGCACATTTCTTATAACAACAAAAAGCATCTCATCGGTTTTGAACAGGGAATCTGATAATATTTAACAAATTTACACTATTTTGGCTGAAAGGAGGCAGATATTGCAACACGATTACAGGATTCGTTATTTTATAAGCCCCAGGGATTCGTATGGAAACTTTTTTAGTAAAAGTTCAGCAAAATTTTGGCTTTGTATTGTCAAAAGACAAAAGTAAAGTGTCCGATGCTGCTGCAATGTAGAAGTAAATTTTTGCTACTTGTTGACATCTGGAACGCATGCATTAGAGGTCGAATCGCTGATAAGAAATCAAAAGAATCAGAGCATGTCAATTGCAGACAAATAATACCCATGTTTTGCAACTGATAACATTATTGCAAAAGTTATCTTCGTCATCTGGTGTCATATGTCACTTGGCTTATCAAAACATATAAGGTCTACCACTTAATAATGAAATGTGGAATATGTCAAACTTTTATTATGAGATTTATTGGTAATCTACTGCATTCATCCCTTAGAACCCATTTGGACCAACAACAACTAACTGACTGAGGTGAGGTCCAATTTATTGATCGTTTAAAATATTGAAATAACAGGTCATACATTTTGGACATTTCCATAAAAAGCATTATGGCCGTTTCCAAGCTGATCTGTCTGATATTCACAATCAGTGCAACAATGGCATCAACGATTCGACAAGCCGATGACGAATTCCTCTACGATGTTTTCCCACAAGATTTCAAGTGGGGTCTTGCCACCTCGGCTTATCAAATTGAGGGGGCTTGGAATGAAGATGGTAAGTCTTATTCAAATCAAATGTCGAAATCCCAATTGCACGATTTGTAAAAAAAACCAAATTCTCGATTTTTTGGGTCAATCTTGCAATGATATTTCAAAGATGCTATTTAACTCATAAAAGGAAAGGGGCCAAGTGCTTGGGATTTCTGGGCTCATGAAGCAAATGGAAGTAATATGGCCAATGGCAATGGGGACATTGCATGCGATTCTTATCACAAGTTTGAAAACGATACGGAACTTTTAAAGAATATGGGTGTAAGTTAATTACCATTACATAACTGACTGCGTATTCCAAAATTAACTTATAATGATTTATGAATTCATAGCATAACATGCAAAAATACACATTTAAAATGCTTACAACTATACAGGCGAACGTTTATAAACTCTCATTATCTTGGGGAAGAATTATTCCAACTGGAAGAGTAGCAGATGGAATTAACCAAGCCGGAATCGATCACTATAATAAAGTAATTGACAACCTGATTTCAAATGGCGTGGCTCCATTTGTCACCCTGCATCAATGGGATTTACCCCAGCCCCTAGTGGACAGTGGTAAATAAAATAAAATTAAAGATTAAAGCCATTAAAGCCATTAAAGCCATAACCAGTTCATTAAAGATTGGTCTCCGACCGGTTTCTCGTCTTACTAGGTAGTTGGCTGAATGATACGATCGTCGATCACTTTGCGGACTTTGCAAGAATTGCATTCTCAGCTTTTGGTTCCAAAGTCACTTTGTGGGTAACACTGCACGAACCGTATGTTTCCTGTCAAGCGGAGGCTACTTATGGACAACACGATCCCTTTGAAGACCGGCCTGTGAAGCCATACAATTGTGCTCATAATGTTATCAAAGCTCATGCAACGGCTTATAGAATTTATCATGACGAACTACAACTTCCAGGACAAGTTGGACTAACGTTGAATTCGGAGTGGACGGAGCCACAGGATCCACTAGACCCTGAATACGTCCTAGCAGCCGACCGAGCTTTACAGTTTCGGGTGTGATATTTTGTCAATCGATTATTGCAATGATATGTCAGATGTGATATATGGTCTAATTTTCTTCTTGTAAACAGCTTGGATGGTTCCTTGCTCCTTTTTACACCGGAGATTATCCGAAGGTCATGAGGGATCTTATTGATCAAAAGAGTCAAGATGAAGGACGTAACTCTTCAAGGCTTCCAACTTTCGGAACCGAATGGGCATCAAAGCTTAATGGCAAGTTTTTCCCAGTATTAGTAGAAATATCAACGTTAAAGAATCAATTCATCCTAGCTAACGACCATATTATTTTAAATGGGTATTAACAGGAGCAATTGACTTCATCGGAATGAACTACTTCTTGGCAACCAATGTCATTCCCACCAATGGGTCGAACCTATGGTTCGATGGTGATGCCAATATCCGGACAGAATTTGATCCTTCATGGAACATGACAGGAGGTGGTTTACCAATAACCCCATGGGGAATGAGAAAAATGCTGACTTGGATTGCTACCCAATACGGAGGGTCACTGCCAATATACTTGATAAATGGATGTGAGAGAAACCGTCTACTTTCCAAAGTTTAAATTAGCAATTTTCATAAATACCCGATCCAAATATGACGACTAAAATATTTTAAATTTGAAATTGAAGGCATTGTATTGGTTTTCATTCTTATAAAATAATTTTTTATTTGATCCTTGAAAAAAGGTGGAGAGAAGGAAGGGATTGATAGTGTTGATGACGAATTCAGAGTCGACTTCTTCAGAACCCATATCAACGAACTGCTGAAAGCCGTCAAGTTGGATGGGGCAAATGTTAAAGGATTTGTTGCATGGAGTTTGATGGACAATTTAGAATGGGCTTCGGGATACACGTAAAGCATATACATACTTTGAATGGAATCTAAAAAATAGTTTCAGGGTTTATTAAAGGGGTTTATGTGATACAGGGTGAAGTATGGAGTTCATAGTGTCGACTTTGAACATCCAGACCTTCTTAGAACTCCTAAGAAATCTGCTGGATTTCTTACACAAGTATTCGCTGACAATGGGTTCCCTACTCCTACTCGAAGCTCAAAGAAGTAAATTGTAATCAGAAAATAATTGTAATAAACAACTTATGAAACTGAAGCAAAATTTCGAATAAATGCAACATATCGATCAATTCCTTCCAAAAACTTCTTTTCATTAATGTATTCATCGTCCTGATGCGCCATTACAGTCGTTTGGAGAAATGGGTTGATCCCAAATACCGGTATTCCAATGTCTCGAAGATAACGACCATCTGAAACTGCACTGAGAATTTCCGGAACGCAAGAAACATTCCTGTAATATTTTGGAAAACAAAATCAATCCTTCATTTCCTAACACCACATAAATAAGAAGTTAACCTTTGAACATACAATTGGTTACATGTCTTTTGAACCACAGTCCACCAAACGTTAGAATTGTCAACCGCAGTCTGCCCTGATTCCATTGATTTTTGGATAAATTTGTAGGAAACATCTGAACCCGCTTCCTTGGTTAAGTTGATAAGCATTGCCTCTACATCGGTAAAGTTCCAACCAG
>JAQFZA010001086.1:0-10892 GCA_034695115.1 Desoria olivacea
TTTAATTCAAAACCTTCGAATTTTGTTTCCACATCATTGGATATGTATAAATTCCATTATTCTTAAACTGAAGAAATTATCCGGTATATAAAGGTGTATACCTACTAAAGTACTGTGATGGGTACAGATTTTAAAGAGACTCAAAATCTAATAAATTTGAAACAAGACAACTGACACACAGAGTAAAGAATGGTCCAAAGTTAAATAGCCATTTCAATTTTCTGATCGTGCCAACATGGATAAGGAGGGGAAAATATAAAAAATGTTATGTCTTCGGTGAAATTTTACGTATAAGTAGAAATGTATGAATGTTTTTTAAATGTATTGTATCGTTTTGAACAACACTTGGATGAGATATGACGGAGTGAATTCCTCAGTTATGAACAGTTTTATTAAGGCTCCAGATAGACCAGGTGAACTGAACGGGTGAACCAGCTTTGGTGAACAAGGACAAGAAAGAACTATGCGGCCATTGGTTGAAGTTATCATACGAAGACCAAGTGCCAAGAAATGCCAATATGAAACCCCTTGATGAGTTGTTTCACAAGTTTTAATGCATCTAATGAAATCTGTATAGCTTGTACAATTTGCACTCTTTCCAGCCTTTTTATTGCTTTCCTCTAGGAATTCTGGCATGCAGTTATTATATCACCTTTGAACTTTCTTGTAATGCACTTGCATGTTGTCTGAAAGCACCGCTTACCTTTTGGTATTTGGACATTCAACTCATCAAGAATTTCATTTTTTTAATCTTTCAAAACATGGCACATACTTAGACGTTCAAAGCTGACATCTTTTGCACATTTGAAGTTGAAGTGTGGTTTTATCGACCAGATTTCATGAAGAAATTGTAGTTTTGTCAGCATTCCATAGTTTCAAAAGTCAGATCTGAATTGTTTCCTGAAATTCAACTATTATTCCTCCATCATCTTTGGCATCACTTGATGATCTGTGTAATGACAAGAGTCTAGGAAAAATGTGATTTACCGCTGTGTGATGCACACTTGACCTTTCTTACTTTCATCGTGTCATGTTTTGACGAAGCGGGAGCTAAAAACATAATTGATGTAGCCATTAGCCACGTAGGAAAAGATGTACAAAATTTAAAGTATGATCTTTTTGAGGTTTTGCAATTAAGGTCACATGTTTTATTGGGTTGTAACTTACCGTTTGGCCCATGCAAATGTCCTTGTTCATATAATATGCGTGTGTAATACGTACTTATGTTCATACTATGCTACACACATATATATCTGTTCCGATTCCCGTGAATTAATCAAAATATTGAAAAAAACATAAAACATCATCCTGCGAAATTAATATATCTGCATCCTGAATTTTATGATCTTGCTTACCGTCGTCAACCGTGAAAACTGAAATATTAGTATGCAGCTCAAGGTATCTAATTTAGTGGCTTCCAATGTTAGCTGTGCAAGAATTCTACCATGCCTCATTTATCAGGTTTGATTGGGGTAAATTAAAGCTGATGTAGACCCGTTCTGAAGTCTCTGAAGTAGGTAGGTACACATAAACGATGGACAAGATTGTGTAATGAGTTTGCAGTATATGGAATATGGATGGCGGATTTTGTGGAATGCAAAATATGGACATAGACCGTGATTGCAGGGGATCCGCTAATAATTTATTTTATTTCATTATATTTAATTTTATGAGAAAGAAATTGCTCCTTCTGGCTGCTGGGGTTGGCTATACATACGGCAGACATATGTACATACTGGCCTCCAGTATGTTGTTTGATGTTGTGTACGCAGTGCAAAGTTTTAATGATGTCGATTCACATGGGATGAAAAATGTTGAAGAACTCGCGTCGGCCACATCGTCTTCTTTGTATCCTTATGTAATATTGGACTGAAGTTCCTTCGCATTTTTGTCCCAAGATTCATGAGTTGCATTGATGAGATGAGATTTGTATTGTATTATTAAAGGAGGAGTGTTTTTGCTGGCATAGATGGGTATTATCATCGATGTAAATCTCTTTGCGTTTTCTTTGTTATCCTATACTAAAAAGGATGAATTACATGGTACTTTTGCAGGGGGAATCTTAAAGAGCCCGATATTTTATTTGCAAGTCAAATTGTTATGGGACTTTAGGTTTTTTTTCTTCTTATACTAACAGATTGGAATGCTTCATTATATGTATTTTGTAACCACAAAAGAAATGCAGACACGTCAGTATGTTAGAATTAGATTGTGATACTTTTTAAGTTTCCGATAAGTAGCGGAATCAATTCGCTTGGAAGATTAATTTGCTTGGTACTGCAGGTTTAGGGTAGATTACCATCTGAGTCTATATTTCATTCAGACATATCAGCAATTCACACCTCAACATTCATCAACAAGCACCAGCGTCGAGGGTGAGATATGTATCAAATGAACTTGTCGTCTAAATCTATTACAATTCTATGCAAAGAATATTCGCAGCTTTATCGCTCAGTTTATAATTTATAACATACATGGAACTTAAAAAATAGAAGTTTGTCTGTACATCTCTGTGTAATCTGATCCGATCGGGGAATGGGTGTGTAAGTTAATAATTCAGGTTCTTAATACCCCAGTCCAGTTCAATTACATAGGATTTGTACAGTATACAGATCTTAGGTAGAATCAGATTGATCTTGAGTGAGGTTGATTTAGTGGATCTGGTTTGTCAATAAAATCTTCCTGTGTTTAGTCCAAATCAAACCAACCTACAAGTTAGTTCAACTTATAAAAAAAAATGATCTCGTTGGTGTTATCAATGACTGAGAACTACAAACAGCATCTCGTATTCCATCAAATATCATGCGTGAGCTTAAAACTATTAGGGAACATACAGCATTCCTAGAAGGTCGAAGAATAACATGAGATAGGTTGATAGGCTAGATAGCAGGTTTCTTTTGATCCAGTCGCCAATAATCCAGTTCGAGGAATTCGATTGAATTGTTCCTTTCCCCACCGTTTAGATGATAATTTTCTATTACATAGTACTTCCAAGGATCTATCAAGCGAGAATTTGCTATTGACGAAGATTTAATGAACCAAAGGAGCAAATCTTTAAATGAAAACGATATTCTAAATAGCTCTATTATTCCACAGTGATTGAGGAGTAGCTTGCACATTCTTTCATAAAGATTGGCTGTCAGGCAAAAGAAGATTTGCACTGTCATCTCCACTCTCAAACTTGTGCGTGATGGGATACAGTACTTCTTGACTACGTGTGAATTGTTCCGCTTGGAAGCAAAAATTCCTTTGATTTACGATTCAATCAATTTTTTCTATACTTCTTGGATCTAGCTAGACTGTCAGAGAAAGTCAAAGGATTTCGCCTTCATTGGAATTCAATGTTTGGTCCTTGTGGTATTATTTCATAAGCAAGCCGCACTTGATATAAAATATCCATACAGATTAGGAAAGGAGCTAACAAATTTCAACTGTTGTCTCTTTTATAAGAGAAGCAACAAGGGCTACCTACCTACTTCGAAAATCGTCGCTTTTACATATTATCAAGCATTAGTAGCTCTCAAATGCTCCCAAGTTCATATGGAAGGACTTCAAGATTTTATTAAGAGAGCATTACATGTGTTCACTCTTGTTCATCTTTCTTAAGACCCTCTTGAAAAAGCAATGAACACCTTTTGCTCTTGAATAAGGAAAATGAACTGTACTTCTCCTGTCCTCTTTTAAAAATCTAAAGGTGGGTGCTGCTCTTTTTCAGCTGCCTTTTGTACTTTGTCCCTTGGTTCGTCAGGGTCTGGGGCTACTATTGTATTTGAATCTTGATTTCAAATCTCATGCACTTCTTCAAAACATAATGGATTGATCGTCTAACTGTTTGAAGACATTAGGTTTATAGATTCTGGCTGATGAAGGCTATATAGTAACTCAAACATCCATCTCTTCGGTGTCAAACTTATTTTTCTACGGGTTTGTATTTCTTTTACAAATTTTACTTGAAAAGCTTCTGCTTTGGTTTAGCATAGATGGACCGTGAACAACCTCAAACCCGCCTGTACCTTTACATTTGACCAAAAGGTTAAAAGGTACTTACCCACGTTCCGCTGTTTGCAGGATTGACTGCTGGTTCTTAAAATCTGGATCCTTGATATTTTTAAAGTCAATTTTTCCGGAATGGTCTTCGTCATCTCAAAGTTTAGGGATGCAGATGAACATCTGACATCTGATAAAGTACATAGTAAGAATTTTCGTTTCCAGTTTGGGACATTGCCACATTCTCAGATTTCCGACAAGAATGTTTAGGTACATTTAATTGACTTTTATGAACCTTTAATCAGAACATATGAAGTATTGGGATGATTCCATCATAGCGATAAATATAGACTTTGTAAAATATTTTTGTTTCAAAGTTACGTTAGGTAAGATACCGATACAAAACCTTTTATAAAATAAGTGACACTACTTTTCATATTCGTTTTGGAGCCAGCAGTCCATCCCAGCGAATGCATATTTATCTTAAAATTGAAACCAAAAGGAGACAGTAACTTCGACCTGTCACAATTTCAGAGTATGTCTGGGTTAGGATCATTTACGGTTTTCAATCATCGTCAAGTGTCATTTCACTTTATGCAGAGGTTCAGGTATTTTGAGTCCATAAAAGGTACAAATTCTCAACTTCTCCAGTAGAACTGGTGCCCCTGTCAATTCCTTACGGTTGACCCTTAAAGTGTGTTATGGGAAGAGCCCTTCAAGGAATATTCTTTAGTGTAGTAATTTGCCGTCTCTTTGTTCTACCTTTGACAACAATACATCTCAGCTGGAGACTTTAGAATTTTATGCATCCAGAGTTTTGTGATTCTGGGGGAGTTTACCCCATTTCATACCGTTTACCTCACTCTGAGACCTAATGAGTTTCTGGGGAAGAACTCATGGACGAGTTGGATATCCGTTAAGTGCTAAGCTACATTTAGATTATCGTGGTTTGCTTTTGGTTTCTGGTAATCCTTCCTAACTCGGTTGTTTGCCATTAGTCCACTTTCGACAACTATAGCTGTATTAATAATACTTTGGGCAGTATTGAAACCTATGTTTTAAAGAGATTGTTTTTATACTTCACCTTGAACCATAAGAGCATGGTGCACAAAAATACAGGTTGATAGACAACAACAGGACATAACTACACGTAACTTGAGGCCGATTTTTGAAACAACATTTGCAGCTTAACATCTCCTTAAGTCTTTACATATTCAAAGAGGAAGATGAGATAAACAATTTTTCAGCTGGTTAGTTTAACGTCCTTTATGAAATATTTGACTAAAATGTAGCAAGAAATTAAAGAAGCTTGAAAACTCATTATCATAAACCATTTTTGTAATGCAATCAACCAGTGGCCAAGCTTCCCTGAAACCATTCTGATTTAAATCATCCCGACTGCTAATGGACTGTACCTCTAATTCTTTAGATAATTTAAGCCACTTTAAATTAGATTTTGTTAATATCAATTCTAAATCACAAGAAGTTTTAAGGGGCAGAAGGCTGTCAGTCCGAATTTACATACCAACACTCCACACATTAATACACAAGAGTGCTTGGAAAGTTGATGATTACGATGATGTTGAACTTTGAATTCTTGATTCCGTGTAATATATACATGACAAGCACATAATCCTTTTATACTTTTCATTTCACATGTTTCCATTGTGTGAACGTATTAACAATGAGTTAAGATGGTTATGGCTCCAAAGTTTTTGGTGACTCCTCTTAACCAGATTTGAAAGAGTGGTAAGTCAAGTAGCAAAGTGGCAGTTAGCTAATGAATGTCAGATACGATTTTTATTTCATGGTCTGTTCAATCCCAAGTCCATAGTGAGGATTACATGTTTGTGCATAGTGTAGTTGAAATTCAGCAGCCGGTGTCCTTAGTTTTCCAGACTAATTGTAAGTATGCAAAACATATCAGGCAGGGAATAAATTTCATACAAGGTTCCCAACAGAGAAAGCAACAAGGGTTGGAGTCGCCTGATTTTTGATATATTATACACTAGCTGTACATAATAATAATTGAAGAATAGCCTGTTTCATCGTAACTTCGCCATAATCACGGCAACTTTGAAGATCAAGGGAAAAACATCCTTGGAAAAAAAAATGCAACAACATCATGGCTTAATATAAAAACCCTAAAAGCATGATAAATGAGAGGTTGATTTCAGATAGTAATATTCAAGTGTCGAGTACAAAGTTGCGGATTTGCAAAGTGGGATAGAGTTTCATAGCAGCTACCAGAAATTTGTATCTCAGACATGATTAAATTGATCTTTGTAGCCCCAGCGTCTGGTTTACATGTGTGACTAAAGCCTCAATTTAGTCAAACTTGCTATTTGCCATCCCCACGTCCCATTGTCAATGGGCCTGTTAGTTTTCTAATAAAGTAATATTTTTATTCAAAGATTTAATCAAATCTTATTTCCCTTCAAAAGAGTACCCATTCAATTTTTTTTCAAAACATCAACATTTGAATTCAATCAAGTTTGGATTTTAGTTTATTCCCAACTTTGATCAAATAGCCTGCGAGATAGCGAGTTTACTTGCAAAGTCAAGAAAGTTAGAAGCATATTGTGGAAGTTCCCCGTGTTTGAATTCCTTATGAATTCTTGGCATTTAATTCACTTACTGCAACAGGGTTCTCAATATGCACGAAACAAATTAGTAAGATAATGATGATAATTGAGGGAGATTGTTGCACGAGCAACGAGTAACCATTAGTGTACATTTGTCAATTAAAAGAGTCGTGCTCTTCTTAGAAGTCTTCTTTTCATATCAGCAGCTTTTTTAGGCTGGCAACCAGCTAAATTGACATCAGGTCATGAGATGAGTAGTAGAACTACGTGGACTTACTGCGTAGAGGAGAGGATGAGTGTTGATGAAAGCCTTGTAATAAAATGGTGGTGTCAAAATTGAGATAAGAAGTCATTTGCATTAGGTATGTAAGAGCTAGAGGTATGCAAACTCAAAAATGGCCAACCGAAAATGTTAACACATCTATATATTCATGCGTTCTCTTTCTGTATATCATTTACAGCTAACAATCGTGTGGAGAAAAACATTTTTATCTGCATGTTTCTCTTGCCTGTGTAAATACACACCGCGCCCAACGACCTCATAAGCACATGCAAATATTGGATAGAGTTTGAGTAAAAAATCATGGAAATCTTTCAAGAAGCTACTTCTCATAATTTAGAATATAGTGGTAGCAGCTTATTAAGAGCTGCTGTCAAATTCCTAATAGACACTGCTTGAAAATATGGAAATACCCTCGATATGCTTGTCATCTGTTTGGCTTGCTAAAAGGTTGTGTCATTATTTGATAATAATTTTGACTTCTTCGATTCGATGTAGTTGGCTAAGTTAACTGGTAAAACCTTCCTAGTGTTTATATTTGTCTTGGTCTCCTTTGCAATTAGTAGGGATTTGACAAAAAATTCTTTGGTAATAAAAAAAACAGTTTATATGTATTTGACTTCTCAAGATCAAATCGGAAGGAGAATCTTTTTTATTCAAGAGTGTTGTTGGTAAATCGAAAAGCTCTTTCCACCTGATAAAGTTCAGGTGTTTCTTAAATGTCAAAGGGAAGCAATTTTTGTAAAGTCTCCATTTTCTGTACACCCATTTACAACATTTGACAGCTTAAATACAACATGAAATTCAGGAAACGAAATGGAAAATTTTGTTAGCAAATTGGAAATTACAATTTTGAGTGCCTTTAGAATGGTAAGAACGGATTTTTTATGGTTTGCATGCATGACGGGCTCATTCAAGTTCTTGAGAATTAAGATTGCTCCTGATTGCGTGAAAATTACAGGACGGATTCAAACTACCGAATCACAGATTTTATCTCTAACGATGATACTAATTGAATATGAAACGGCATGAAAGCCTCATAAGCCCGTTTATTAAACCTGCCAATGCTGCTGTAAAGATTTGAAGGTACAGAAATATTCACAAGCTCTACAAGCCTGTTTATGTTCAAAATCAAAGATTGTTTGTTATCTCATACTACAGTGGGATAAATCTTCCCACAAAATCGTCCCTCTGTGGTCATGTAATCATATAATTATATCCAAGTATAAATATAAAGAAAACAGTAAACCACACTGACGGAACAAGGTTACCATTCCGTAAAAAAGCTCAAACACCCACCCAAGCCACTAGCCGTACAACAACAGTATTTTACCATCCTATTATCCATTGTCCAATTTCCAACTTTAAAACACGTGCAAAAATGTGATGCACTGTTGTGTACTCGTAACTGCCTATTACTACAAAATGCATTACGAATGTTGCGAATCTTCTCCTTGCCTGCAATAGTTTAAAATAAGTCACAACATATTTTAGGCCTTAATAAAAGCTGAAAATGCATGCATATAAGGTATATTATTATTTTCTGTGAATAGGAACGTGGTTTGAGCAAAAATGCAGATGGACACTTTGAGAAGAAAGAGTAGGCACACAACAATAGCTTAATATTACTATAGATAGTCTTAGAAGAGGATGAGATCATGGGCTGTTTTGCAGAATTAGATTCTCTCCATGTTTGATTTGCTCGAAACTGTTTTTTTTTATCCACTTGGAAGATTAGTTTCCCTTGCCTCTTCATTCTCAGCACTTGATATATGACCAAGAAGGTTGGATTCTGTGACTTCAGAAGAAAACTGGACGGTAGACTGGAATGGTCTGGATTCTAGATTATGTATTTCATTGTGCATTCCACTTGCTTACCAAATCTGCTTATTAGCAAAGCGGTCTAGTCAACTTTTATTATGATTCTTCTGTATTCTTGTCCAGTTCAAGCCCACAAGTACTGTATGTAGCTCCAATCTCTTTAGTTCTGGTTCCTTTGTTGGTCTTGTTGTCGTCCAGCGTTGTCTCTTCTGAATCTTATGCGGCCTAGCCTATCATTTATAGCTGTATGTATCATATGTAGGTATGTATGGGACACTAAACATTAACTGAGGAAAAGAATTCCGAAATATTTTAAACTTAGGTTAAAACTTGGTGTCATGAACCTTCTTAGGCAACTCCTTGAAATGAGTGTATAATATTTCACTTTCGAATATGTACTTGAATGTTTGTGGTATTGTGGTACATGGTTGACTGATTTAAAGATAACCCATGTCTTTTGCAGTAACTTCGTCTGTTTGAAACGGAGCATTCTATCTGTCTGGTAAAGCTGTATATTTTCCAAGACTTTGGATTAGAAACACAAGGATTTGAGGTATTTTACGATTAAACAGGCATGGAAGATACATGACCTTTATTGAAATGCCATAACATGGTATTTAAGAGTTAAACGATATTTTATGAAGGGAACAGGATTGGATATGATACGGAGATTTAGGATTGTGGATGGGTTTGTCAGATCTAAGTTTTATATGATAACTACTCCGACCCAAACGCATAGATCATTTTAACTTGACTTCTCTTAAAAACTTAAATCCTTGATTTTTCCGCTTTTCCATTACATTTGTTTTGGATATTCCTCTTCTTCGCAATTGTCAGGTTGGCTATAGATTAGATTCGTGCCAGTTTGGAGGATTGATGTTGGAGTAAAAACCAGAAAATATGAGGAAATTAACTTTCATGCTTTTATCCACTTAAAGACACCAAGAGTATGAATTATTTCGATAACTTGTAATCCCTATAAAAGGTGGAAGATGAGACGTGCAATCCAAAGATTTTCGTCATCACGCAATCTCGGATCCTTTTCATTTGATCCCTCATTCGGTGCTGTTAATCACCGTTTGTATTTCATATCACAAACGTCCCTACAGTCCAAAAGTCTAATGACCAGTAATGTTTTTTGAGGATTTTGATCTCATTTGAAAAAGAAATATGGTACACATCTGTACAAATAAATGTGGGAATATTTTCTTGTAAAAGTCACTTTTTGGCTATCAGATAATCAGTATGGTTGGATGTAAATTTCTGGAAAAAATTTGAAATATCGCACAAAGCTCGTAGTGTATCATTACTATTACATACTTCATTGTGTACCTTTGAACATTGACGATTCCCAGAGAGTAACAAAATTCTTTGCTACTTAATGTCACGTTATTAAAGGAATCCACACGATTCGTGGAAAAACAAATAAAAATATCGTGATTGAATCAAGTTTGAGAGGAAATCTCAAACCACCTTCTGTACAATTTCTTACTTCCAAAAGTCCACACAATGATACGGTCGTTAGGTAGCAATTTGTCATTGACAGTTGGAGAAACGCTAATAAGCAATACTCATATATTTTAGAAGATGGCGAAGATACTGCTTGCAAAATCCAACACCCAAATATTCATCCGCCCAGGTTTAAGCTTATCTGAAGAAATTTCACAGTATCGCTTTCAATCCCCACTCTCTTGTTCACTACATGATTCGCTTGGCTACTTCTGTTACAAATGGTTGGGGAATCCACCTGGAAAATGGATTAACCCATCCACACTCATTATGAAGCTATCATATCGTAAAAGCTTCCCAGCTTGCAAATTTCCGGTAGCTCGTCAAAATGTATCTGTACAAAATATATGCAACACGTACCATTGTAAAGAATCAGCTATTATTCGACACAAAAATTTAAGCTCTGAGCTCATCAATTTTCAATTGAAATCTTGGCAATCCAGCATAGTTCTTACGGGTTCCTGGACTTTTGTATTGAAACATGTTGAACGGTTTTGGTTAAATATTAAATTACTTACATGGTAAAGCTCGTATATACATATTAAGATGAGATTGGTTCCAAAAGAAAATGGGATTTATTCGATACTTGAATGCTGCTAAACAACATTAGAGATTATTACTCAACTACCGATGTAACTTTCCATCCTCCTCTAAAAAAGATATCCTGTTCATAAATGATTCCCCTCCTATATAGTCATGTGTGTGTGTGT
>JAQFZA010001087.1:0-10888 GCA_034695115.1 Desoria olivacea
TGTATCTAGCTTGGAGAATTTCGGCAAAACTCCCGAAATCTTAAGTTTTGCATTATAAATCGCCAGTGTTTTCAATTGTTGATGACACGCCAGATCACGTTTTAAATCCAGCCCTCTGCGATAAAAGTCGAACCACTTAAGGACCTCCAACTTCGAGCACCGACGCAGAAAATCGACGTGATCAGAAATGTTGGTGAATATGCAATTGGATACAACGAGCTATTTTAATTCTTCATTGGGAATGGTATTGACTTTGGACGGAAATTTGCAGTCCCCAAAAGCCAACGTCTTAATAATGAATATCAAATCTAATATTTTCAAAGAAATTCAATTTTTCAACAAGTCTGTTCACAGTAAGATAAGTCATAGAAATATGGTGGAGGGAACTCAAGAATTCAAATAGTAGAAAAAATAGGCTGTCAACATTCCGCCACTGATTCCTTATCTCTCCCAATCCAAAATTCCTCTATCCTATTTCAGCATTCACACCGGACGGATACTTGTACATTTCGCCAGAAGTCTATTTCATTTTCAGATTTTTTCAATCAAACATGAAAGCCGAGAGCGACACGATGGAGGAGGCAAAGGCTGACATAATTGTCAGAAATATCAATCGTCTCACAAAGACGGTGAAGCGGTTGGAAGAAGGTCAGCTGGGAAAGGTGGATGTCGATGACTTAAAAACATCCTGCGCTGAGCTAGAGGCTCTTCTTGCCGACAACTTACAATATCCAGTCATGATGGTAGACGTAGAGCACCTGCCCAAAGGTAACATTTACACATTTCACATTTTAAGGCGAAGGTGGGTTTTCATCGTTGGGTTGGGGTCGGCATTGAATATTCTTATTTAATGTTTCCAGAGGTCGTGTTTGAGGGTAAGGTTATGAAGATCGCTTGGGTCAGTTCTGGGAACAGCGTCACTGGGAAGGACCAAGAGGAGGACCAGGGTGCCGGTGCCGAACCGTTGCAGCCACCAGCAATTAATGATGCTGATGCTGTTGAAACTCATCCTCTTTGCACACCGGAGGTTGGATTTACAACCTTGTTTTAAGTGGTTACTGAAATGAAAATACTGTTTGAAGCTTTGTGTAATGTGTTTTTTGAATGCATGTAGATTTTGCAGATGATACTATCTCAATTGGATAAAAACTCGGTCTACCGCTGTAGAAGCGTCTGTAAGAAGTGGAATGAAAATGCGGTGAAAGTAATTTCCAAGCAGCAACATCCTCGTATTCTGTTATCGACAGAGGATGGAGAATCCGAATTGGAGTTTACAGGAAAAGTGATGAAGAACTTTACTCAAGATTTTGTTGATCTTATGAATGATTCGGACGCTCCGGAGGTGATGATGCAAAATCTGGTTTCTTCAGGGACATGCTTGTCTAACCTGATCAACGACTCTTTGAAGGCATATGGCTACATATTAAAGTCCTTGCAAATTGATCCTTGTGACATCGGGTTCTCACTGATGAAGATGATTCTGGTAGACTGGTGTCCAAACATAGAAGATTTGAACTTGCAAAATTTGAACACTCCGAAAATTCCTGACGTATACGGCTCCCAAATTCTTGAAAAGGAGCCTCCAAACTGCAACCTAAAGCTCAAGCGATTGACCATTAGTAGCTATGCGGAATCAAGATTCGATATTCTATTTTTGACCTCCATTATTAAACTGTGTCCGAATTTAAACTCGCTGAAAACACAGGGATCGAATACAGCCCTAGCAAGGAAATTGTCACAACAATTGGAGAAATTTCCCGAAATCACCAACAAGTTCGAAGAAATTTGGTTTACTCTAAATCATGAGCTGGCAAAGAAAGGTGGTATTACCATCGTCAAGTCTTTTACGACCTTGAAACTTCAAAAGCTTACAACCCTTACCATTGGATCGTTTGGAAAATTCAATAACAAAGGCATTCCAGGTCTGCTATCCAAATTGAAAAATCAACTCGAAAGTCTAGCATTCATGAACGATGCAACCGACAGTGACGACGAAACAGCTTACGAAGTTCCATGGAAAGCAGATTTGCCAAAAATGCAGCAGCTAAAAGTCTTAAAAAACATGGCGGATTCTTGCTATCGATTTAATGACATTGAGTTCTTGGAGAAACTGCCCAACTTGAAGAAGCTGACTCTTGGTCGAAACCTGAACTTTGATGCTATGGAATCTGGACGGGTGGACAACTTGTTCTCGAGTTATGGAAGCTCCAAGCCTCCGTTACATCTCGAGGAACTAATCTTGCTTGGAGCACTGCACTCTGAAGATACCCCGGCCTCCATCAATAAAAAGTTCCCGAGCCTGTCGAAATTATTTGTTGGTCTCAATGATTGTGATGGCAGATGTTGTGATTGTGGTTGCACAGCACTGTGGTTTGAAAGCGTTTTCGAAGGATTTTCCAAAATGAAAAATTTACAAGTCCTGTATCTGGATTTTGGAGACCTTCTTTTCTGGGATGAGGAGGGTAAGGAAGTTAATCTTTCCGTGGCTTTCGAGCAGCTGAGTCATTTACAAAGTAAGTGTCCTTCCTTAGCGTAGTTCATAAATAAAATTATGACCAAGAATGGGATATGCAATTTAGTCCATCTACTATCTAGAAGATTTAGATATTTTTAATTCTTAACATTTTCTGTTGTAGGTCTACGGTACCTGACCTTTGTCTGCGGTTCGGGCGGTGGTGTTGCAGGGCCGTTGTTTGTGTCAGCGGTGAAGATGCTGCTGTCAACAGCGAATAAGCTGCAGCTGTTCCGCTTGATAAATTTCAAGGTAAGCTGACACTAACGCTTGAAAATGCAAGTAATCTTACGAAGTGGGTCATTTCTTTGTAAAGCAAGTATAGGTTCTTTGGCTTGTTTTGTGGAAATACTGTAATATTTTCTATGTCACACAGATGTGGTTATCAGATGCGATGACCTTGGCGGACTGGTTAAAGGACAGGAAGAGCACAACACGACTGGAGTACTGGAATATGAAGAAACCAAACGAAGATCTAGGAGAGTTTTTCTACATTCAACATCTTCCAGTGTAAGTTAGATGGAACACACAGCATGGACCTCTGCCATCCGCAAATTCAAGAAGGTCGAATAAATTAAATACATGCTTTATGTAGATTATAGATGTAGGTTATATCTTATATGTTACGTAAGGTACTTCAGTTGATTTGCTTTCCGTATCCATTTTTGTTTGTTCACAGATTTCGTATAATAAAGTATAGACTTATTTGTTGTAAACGGGTTTTTAAAGGTTTTAGACACCTATAATGAAATCGGTTGCTGAGTGAATGTTATTTAAGCCTGATACGGCCTAAGACTGATGAATAATCGATGCAAACTAAGTAACTTTCTATAAACTTGTATGGACAAACTTTATTTTCAAAAAACGTCGGCTTCGCTGTCTCCAAGCTTTGAAGGGTGAGGTTCTTCGGAGATAGATTCTCTAGATTTTAATATTTAGATGTTATGCGATATCTGATTTCAAATGTTTTTTGTCAACTGTCAACTGTCAACTGTCAACTGGCAATGTCATCTGTCTTTTCTCAGCCTAGGGAAATGTAGCAGACCGTTTCGTTCCAGGACATCAGACATCATGACCAAAACCTATACGGAATACATGACTGTTGTGTTCTTCGTCGATTGACGGAAAAATTTATTTTAGAATGTTCAACATGTTCAAAACAATCTATTTTTTCACACTAAGTTTCATTGTAGTTTTCAAGATTCCAATAGCTCAAAGTATAAATATGTTTAAGATTATCGAAGCCTTCGATATCCATCCAAAGTGCTTAGTAGTCTTGATATTACCACCAGACGACCTAGAAATCCAAGGCCTAAGCCAGAACAGGCATTCTTTAGTTGTCACCAGCATTACTACAGGTCTAGACAGTATCAAAGCTGAAGAAGGGTGTCGTCTAATTTTGGATTTTGTGGACGCTTCGTCACCAAACAAAAGTTCCAACATTAAACCCAAAGCAGTTACCTTCGACATCCTTGTAACTACCAACGCTTCAGACGATGAATCCATCCGATCCCGAAATATAATATTCATTCATAATGATGACCACAGCTTATCTTGGTGTTTAGCCTGCGGTGTTTGTGGACATTCTAAAGACAAATCCCAGTCGCTACCATCGCCATCAGAGGTCAACCGAATCTGCACGATTCAAGCAACTGGACATGACCAAATAGCCTATTTCGACAGTGACATGTCCCTAAAGCGTGACATGCTTTTCTTGCCAAGAGATCAATGCGAAATAAATGGTTTCATGGTAACAACAAGTACATTTGCAAGGGGTAGATGCACATCTACTATAGTGCTGGTCAAATCTCTTGGTGCCAAGGTATAAATAGAAGGGTCATTTTAAGTAACATAGGAGTGAATGCAATGAGCCCTGTCAGCGTTGCCGCGCTGTGTAACCCTTGACATAAAGGGTTCATTGCATTCCGTCGACCTTTGACAACACAGGTAGGTAGTTTATTTATACCTTGGCACCAAGAGATTTGGCCGGCACTATAATACCCTAGTCTACATTCTCTCCAGACGATTGAACGTAACCTTCAGCAAAAACTCGCAAATCACTGACTTCGCAGCTGAGGATGACTTATATGACATTGACCCCAACCCGGCGTTGGTCATCTGTGTTGATAAATGTCCCCTTGATTTCGAAACGAATCTGGAAGGTTGGGCAGTTTCAGTTCTTATGAACCGCGATAAGCAATACATCATGTACTGCAAGCCCATGCATGAGTATGTACAGCCCAGCTGGCTCGTCTTATTTGAGCCCTTCGACCCCTACATTTGGACTTGTCTTTTCGGAACGGCCATTCTTCTGGCTGTACTTCACCAAAATATTCGATATGCTATCGACATCTTCTTCATCTTGCTTGGTCAACAACCCCAGATGAAATGGAGCCGAAGGGCTGGATTCCTCTTTCTTTTGCTTCATGTCTTAAATCAAGAATATCAAGGAGAGGAGACAACTAAAGTCACTCCGCCCTTGGGTAAACAGCAAATTCAAAGTCTAAGCGAAGTGTTTGCAAATCAATACAAGTTCGTACTACCTGATAAAGATGCTGCAGCATTTGGCAAAGCTCGAATTGAGTCTCGACTTGCTCAGCTGGGCCAAAATCATAGCGACGATAACGTTGTGCAGGCTGCCGGGTTGTACTTATTTGTGCGTCAGCTATTAAGATGACCTTCTGCCTAATTAATTGGAAGGTAATTGAGACCGGGAGGTGGATGGATTTAGAATGAACGAACTGACTCCTACGTAAACAAAAGAAGTTCCTCAAATATAAAATCCAGTTGGACTGCTTCCTCATCTAAATCCTACTATATCACAATGAAAACCTTAAACATTACCCACTGATTCAAGCACCTATAAGTGTTTAAAGAGAAGAATAATTAACCCTCGAAAATCAGTCATCATATTTTCATTCAGGAGATTTATTGAAGGGATTTAATTTATCAAAAATACGTGTTAATATATTTAACTGCCACACCGTTACTCTAGAATTTGTTGATTCAACAAAATTATGGCTAATTCCTTCTGCCTTAAAAAGTCCATGTATCTTTCAAAATGAGATGATGAGCTCATACAAATAGTACATGTTTTCACAATCCTATAAAATCTTGAGTTACGACGAGCTATTTTATTTCAGAACAGACTACTACTTTAAAAGCAGAGCAGTAAGACAACTTACGGTGGTTGGGAGACGCTCTGAAAACGCTATCCAGTTTTTTATATCCAATTTCAGCAGCTCATTTTTCATCACAAGTAGCTACAAAATCAGATAAAATGTGAATTATAAACTCATTTTACAAAATAACTCATTATTTCTCATACAAGCAGGCGGACAATCATTTATAAGATGAATACGCACTTTGATGCTTAAAAACTTACCGTATCATTGGTGATACCAGCTACTATTTTCTTCACAACCTCAGCTTTTAAGGTGGCGGGTGTTGCAAGGGGTCCAGTAACATTTTGCTGTCCAGATGCTTCCCCGTTACTGTTCAGACGTCGTGGAGTAGACTGAGCTGTCCTTTTTTGTCTGACCTGTCTTTTCCTCACATGAACACAGTAAACCGTTTTTGGAGTTTTATACTCTTTAGTCAACTCGCGGATCTTTAAAAGGAAGAACAATAAAGAAAACAGTGAGCACCAATTTTATTTCCACCATTTGAAGCCTCTCAAACTGCTTTAAAATCAGAACAAATACCTTCTGGGTCAATAAAAAAGTGCTTCCCTGGCTACTTCTAACGTGAAACTCCTGCGGATCCAACTCAACCTACGTGGTCAACAAAAAGTCTTGTTAGTCAGATTTCAGACGTTCGATATTGAATGTATCCAAACATCTTTGCCTAAATGTATATATATTATACTTCTACAGTTTCTACTCATGAAACACATTATTTCGAGTGGAATTAATGGGATTACAATACATAAGTATTCAAACATTTATAGATTCAGATTTCTAATTATCAATTATTTTTAGGCGATATATTTTAATTCAATTCCTTACGTGTTGACTCGCATGATTCCTGAAGAATTCGGACCAAGTCCAGTTGTCATCCGCCTCCTTCTCCACCAAGCGGTTGAACCGGGCTAGATCTTTCCTTTCGACTTTGACCGTCACCTTGACCTTCTTCCCTATGCGCCCAGGACGAGGTCCAGTTGACCGTCGAGGTTCGGGACGACTCCGGTGAGAAACGAAACCCTTGCGTTGTAGTGTAGGTGCCTATTGTGTATTGAACATGCCACAGGTCAAATTCAATTATTAAAGTATTTTTCAATCAGTTCATAATTGCCTAACTAAAATCGGTTCAGCGGGACAGCTCGGGAAGGGAAATTTCAATCCCTCCGAAGTGGATTTTCAATTAAACGGCAATTTTAGAATGATATTCATCAAATACGGCAGTTTAATCATAAATTACAAATGCAAACCGATTCTCTCTTACTTATCCCTTCTGCCGATCTCGCTTAACGGAGTGTGAATTGTCACCACCACCACCACCTGAGCAGAAAACCATTTGAAATTCGAAACTTACCATTTTGATTTGTTACGTCCCGGTACCCACAGTTTGTCCAAGTCCACTACAAAACGTAATCCACGAGTGGCGATTCTGAATTCCAATTCCAAGCCACCTCTACTTTGTACTTCCCACCCACCCAGTCCCAGATTCCAGATCACAGACACGGTTTAGTTCAATTGTAGGTAACTCTACAAGACAGAATCAATTCCAACACTTCTGAACTTATTTAGAAAACCAAAATCAAGACTCTCTCCAACTTGTTTCCTTCAGTTTAACCTTTGACCTTCAGTTACATTCAGACTGTCCCATCCACAGTCTAGTCCCAATGACACCTTTGAAATCCACCTTCTTACCCACACACAAACACGTAATTAGGTTTAACGTTAGTCTTCTTATTTTCTTAACCAATTTTATTACCAGTTATGCAATATTCTGGTAATCTAGAACGAACAATGGATAGTTATACTTGGCAATGCAATAACCCCTTATTTCAGCTCCCGTTTCGGAGTCTAATGGTTTTTATTTGCAAACTGTAATTAGGCTTTTGTTTCATTGTATGGAAATTAAGTTTGAAAATAAATTTTGATAAGAACTAAAAAGTTTTGAAACACCAAAGGAGGAAAAGCAGGAGAGGTTGTCTCGACCAACACCAACTCCTGAATGAGAAAGGTGGAATGCAATGTGTTTTGTGCTCGAGCGACTAACTAAAGAACTGCCGTTGTCTGCATGTATCGGCTTCGGCTTGGTCTCTGGTGGATTCTGAATATAGTATGTATACTTACATATAGTATTTACGTAATTGCTATCTGCTAAATTCTGAAAGCTAGTTTAACATACAATCTATGTACATGAAATATAGTGAGATGAAAACAGTAATGTCACTAAAAAACTTCCAGCCCTTTTGTTTCTCACTTGTAAATTATCGGACTAATTTTTTTCGAAAATTCGATGGTTCACCCTAAAAAATTGGTATCCGTTTGACGAAATTCGGCTAAGAGACCCCACAGGAATTTTTTGAAATTAATTTCTAAGGTATTTGTGCTTTGTCGCTAAGGATCATCCCCCTCACTATTATTCTCATCTTATTTTCGAAATATCTCCTACTTCACTCAGTGAGTAATCCTCATCATTAATCCATTTCCAGACTCACTTTAATTGTCATACATTCAATTCAAATGATTTTATTTCAGAGCCCTCATCCGTTACCACGGAAAGAAGAATTTGAAGGAGGGAACTCCTCAACTTCCGGCCTCAATTTCTCCCCACTGATCGTCGCGTCAAATTGATTCGAGTCCTGTGGAAGCAGTAGGGTCAAGCCACGCGCAGCCAAGTTTCCAGCTTGTAATTTCATATAAACGTAATGTTGAGTATATATTTGAAAACTCCCGAGTTTTTAACATTTATGTATGGATAAATTAAATTATTCTAAGTACACTTTACTACAAGTACGTAATGACATGCAATATTCGTCAAGCTACCTTTTTTCACAACCCGCATAGGTTTTGTAGATGTAATTGATTTAAAGGACAGATACAGATAGTCCCATATCATTCCTGATTTAGTTAGCAGGACTAACCTTTTAGTAGTGAGGTACAAGACGGTAGGAAATGTTAGGTTCGGAACAGGGCGAATACATAACTCGTTAAGGTTGTTTCTTATTGAATCGTTAGCCGTCAGAGGGTTTTGAACCGCGGCGTCACTTAAGTTCGGTAGATCACGATTATTGTTGAAATCTAAACTGTTGGCAGTGAATATTCGTAGGACAAGAGAGTGCTCCAGAAAAGACAGTATTGTAGAGTTTTCCGTAGTCCAAATTCGAGTCTTCCAGCTTTGGAGACAGGATATCGCTTCTTTGCCATGTCCCCTTTACCCAAGACTTCAGTAGTTTCCGGTTTGGAAACTCGGTCCCCAGATCAACTAGCTCAGGAACGTTGAGTAAAATGAAAAAAGTACCAAATTTGTAATGTTCTGGCCATCAATTCCAGCATGGGTTTGTAATTCAAAACTTGGAGGCCCACGTATGAAAATATCAAAACGGCTGGGGAACTGTTTGTTCTCGTACAGGTCCATAACAAGTTGTGTGTCCTCTGCTCCTGCCGTCGGGTCTCTGAGCATAAATCGTCCGACAATCTGGTCCACGCCCCTCGTTGTGGCATCTGAGAATCCCAATCGTGATATCGGCTGCGTGGGCGAATCGATCTCGAAACTTTGAATCTTTAAGTTGTCCTTTTTCTTTCGAAAACATTTGGAATCGGAAAGGAAGTATCCGAACTCAAGGTAACGGCATACAAATTCATACCCAGTAGGGGTGACGCGTGTTTATAACCAATAGATTCAAGCTATTGGTACATTCATTCATCTCGATGCTATTCATAATTCTTGGACGGCGAAGAAGCAGGTCTCGGATTCCCTTGTCGGTCGCCCCATGTGAAAAGGAGACATCAATCCGTGGAAGAAGTGGGCAGTTTAGTCCTAAAATCCTTAGGATGTGATCCGTAGCTCCGTTTAAAAGTGTAATGCTGGTCAAGGCCTGAGCTCGAGCAAGGGTTGATGATGGTAGGCGAGAATGGTTGAAGGCGAGTGACTGAGCGGACAACGGAATTGACTTCAGCTCACCGGGGCTGCCCCACAAGAGGAAGTTGTACAACCGGTCGGACTCAGCAGAACTCAAAATGAAATCACCTATCCCTAGCATGGACCACATGAGACTATTTCCAGAATAGAAGCATCCAAACATGTATCCAAAAGCGAAAAGGATGTTAATTATTGAAACTAAGCTTAGCAGGAGTTAGCAAAGCATTAGAAAAGACATGCCGCACAAACCGGACACCGCCGATTAGGTTGACATGAACTTTGGCAGCTCTGTTGGGTTCGAACATTTCCAGAAGGCGAAGCATCTTCCCAGCCGGATACCGTTTACTAATGGCAATGGCCCTTTCCAGAACTTCTAGCTGAACGACCCTAGTCAGCAATCCGATTCAACTTCAGTGGCTTTCCTGAAAGGTCATCCACTCATGGACGAAGCGATTTAGGGAACAGTAGTCCTCACACAGACCTCAATGTCGATAAGTTTACCACTCTGACCGTCGACTATTCATCTGAAGTCGCGCCTTACCATGTCATCTACGTTGGAACAGGTTTGACCAATTAACAAATATTTCTATTGACATGGGATTTAGTCCTATAAACAGTTTGATCTCCCAATCCTGGGAAGTACAAATATTCCCTAAACAATCCATAAAATCCCTTTATCTCGTGAATCCCACAAGACTTCTTGTTCTCACCGAAAGCCAAATGGCTATCGTCCGAGTTGACAATTGTGACAAGTTCAGTAAGTGTGCCAAGTGCATCTCCATTCCAGATCCTCACTGCGGCTGGGAGAAGGACTCTCAGAAATGCGTGGCCAAGAACCCTGCAGATCCAGACAAGGACCATGCCAGTCTTTTTCAAGATGTGACTACCGGTCCGGCCATTTTTTTTATAAATCCAATGTTTACCCGGTTTTCGGGATTTATTTCGAAATCTAGTCCTTTTCACCCAATTTTTAATGCGTATTCGGATTAAGCATTAAATTTCGGTCAAAACTATACTACTCTAATATAGTATACTAATTACTGCTAATGAAAGCCGCTTCTTAGATACTAATCTGATCACACAAGTTAATATACGATTATATATTTCCATTTCAATAGTAAGAAAATGTACGATAACGTTTTCGTTGAAAGTTTGTATTCGCAGAGAGCGCCAACGTTTTTGTGACAAAATTCACATATAATGGGAATTATCATAACATAAATAGGCGCTGGTGGATGTTCCTATGTTCCTATCTATCTATGTTTGCACATTGAGCCTTATGGG